>QKWP01002299.1:0-27239 GCA_003550325.1 Gigaspora rosea
CTGTTTCAAGGTCTACTGGCTCCGTATGAGGAGCTGGTTACGAGTCTTCCTTGATTTAAGCAGCAAAAAAACCTGGGCAGAGAGGTTTTTGTAAATGAACTAAGAAGAGCCAAGCTTCATGAAGAACAAGCATGTTGAAAAACAAGCTTCGTTGAAGAACAACCTGCTTCTGTACGGGAGGTGCAGGAGAGAACGTGGTTGGGATATAATACAGGATTGGCACTAACCAACAATTCAAGGTAAGATATAGGTACTACACTTGATCACCTACGGTAAGGTTTTATCATATGCACGTGGCTTTTATTCTGTTAGTGCCGAATCTCTATTGTACCTTCCCAACCAAAGAGACACAACTTTATGTGGTGGTTGGGATGAGTAAGAGAAATAATCTCTGAAACTAAGTGTCTCTAAAACTTTTATTAAATTAGTTATTTGTATATTTTGTTTAGTACATAGAAGTTTATAATTATATGTTTAAAAAGTTTTTATTATTTTCGACTTATTTGATAGAATACTGTAATAAATTTAATAAAATTTAATAAAATTTAATAAAAAATTTAATAAATTGAATTTTGTCTAATGTGTTTATAAATGGAAAATTTTTTTGAAAAAAAATGTAGTTTGATATATTTTAAATATTTTCTATGTCATAATAACACGATAAAACCATGTAATCGTTAATCAAAAAATAATTGCTTTAGAACTTTAAAAACAAACAAATAAACTTTTAAATTGATCAAAATTAATATCTGTTATATAATGCCTGATAACGAGTTGTTATTAATTTTAAATTTATGAATGATAAAGAAAAAGAGTATTCTTATGACAATAAACTTGAAAATTCGGATCAAAAATTATATGTAAAAGAGAATAATCGTTAAAAACAAAACTTATGCATTTTAAAGCTAATAAAGAAAGCCAACAGTTTTATTGTTTTTTAGTTACTTTCTGCATTTGTAAAAATTTAAATCGTATTTTTTGAAACTTTATACACTATTATCGTCATTAATACAGTCAGCTTTACGTTTGAAATTCAGAATTTCTATGTGCGAGTAAGGCTGGAAGGCCTCCATATCTGATAGTGCATTTAAAACCCAAGTTAAATTTATGTTTGGATTTCATAAGTTTTTTATTGGGTGATCAACAATGAATTACGTGCTGGACAATCTTATTTATTCTACTCGAATAAGCAGCAAATTTTGATTTAAATAAGCAAATTTATAACGATAAGGTATAACAACCATTAACTCATTGTATTGATTGATAAATAAATGAACTTTTCTCTGAATGTGTTGTATATTCCGAATTATTAAAAAAAAACAATTTTATTTATCTTTTAATAGCCCTCGGTCTCCAAAAAAGTTGCAACATTTAAATAAAATTCAACAGGATCAAAGCTTGAACCTATTTTAAGTCTCCATCTATTAGTCAAGTCCCAATGATCACATTCTACAGTTCCCATATATTTGCCCCATTGAGCGGATTTAACACTAACCAATCCATCATTAGGACCTTCTTTTTCTTTAATTATCTGATAAGGAAAATATAGGGGTGACCAAATCGGAACATTTGTAGAAGCACCATATGAATAGTATGCAACTGAAGGATTATTGGGAGTACTCTTATTGAAATAGTTAATACAATAATCAGTAGTAAGATTATTGTAAGCGGGAGTGTTAAAAGCTTGAATTAAGGCTCGAGTAATGGGATGCAAAAAAATAGTATATGTTGTTTGTGGAATAGAAGATAAACTAGAAAGGCTAATGTTCGAAAGGTTAATGTTTGGAAGAGAAAGATTAAAATTCGGAAGATTAAAAGAAATGGGCATGTTAAATGATTTCTTATTAGAAGTTTTGGATGGTTCAGATTGATCCGTTTTTGTAGCAACAATAGTACTGCGAGGCTGTTCTTTTTGATTTACAACATTTTCTGCTTGAGAAGGAGACCTTAAGGACTGTTCTTGAACTCTTGATTCTAATAGAGATGATCTCGAATCATTGAGATTCTGGTGACCACATGTTTTCTCAGTCATTTGTTTTAAAGCACCATCTACTACTTTAGCAGCTTCTTCGAACGTTTGACTAATTTCGCCCACTCCTATACAGTATTATCCCGACACCAATCCATAAATGGACTACCGTGGTGTGGAGTTGCTATTGTAGTCAATGTTCGAACAATAGATTTCTCAGTAGGAAGATGAGTAATCAGATATCTACAATCAAGTCCACCCTTAAAGATTGAAAAATGATAAATCATGAAAAAGGAGGAAAAAAAAAGATTAGAAAAAGCCGCAACATTAAATGATTAAAACAAAATTTTGAATAATCACATAGTTTTCTGCCAAACCATCGAATATGCCAACAAATTCACATTACTTCCGGATAAGTTTGTTTCTAAGATTTGATGCAAGACTTGGGCACGAGCCCGAACACAACCGGTTCTTTATATAGTAATAAAGTAATAAATTAATATATATTATAGATCATTATATATCGATATATGTATATATAGGATATAAGATAATGATTAAACACCATGAAAAGTTTACCTTGGAACCTTGGTAACTACAACTTTAGCACCTAATTTTTGCAAGACTTCTTCAATACCACTCCAATAGTGTATTTGCAAATACGGAATAGAGGAAGGACTTTAAATTGTATCAGTTATAATAATTATAATCGAAGTGAAGTCAATTGACGTGAGCATAATAATGAACAGTACCTAGTTTATCGAAACCAAAAAGACCTAAAGAAAAAAAAACAATTAAATGAGAATAGTGATCTTCTACATTAAAAATTTAATTTCGTTCAAAATACCGTGGCACAAAACGATAGGTAATCTCGGGAGCACGATAGTTTGGTCTTACAGGCATTTCTGGCGATGTTCTTTTCGCCGACCTGCCATTTTCTAAATTATCAACCGATCGCAGGAGCTCAAAGTTTGTACCATTCCAATAACGCTTAGTCGTTGTTTAGTTTGAAGCAAGGCGATCGAAGTAGCAGAAACTAATTCTGCAAACGACCGTTTAAGTTGTGCTATTCTTGCAAAACCCGCAAACAATAGCCGTTTTGTGAATGATCCTATTACATATTTTCAGGGGAAATGTGTAATCTCATGAATGAATGAATGAACAATTGGTAAACAGATGATTTAATCTATGCTGGGTATATTTGCTAATTAAATAATTTTCGTTAAAAAAACTGATTCTTATCCGAAAAGGCCAAATAAAATAATGAACTGCTGTATAGGGCATGACTAACTTACAGAATATGATTCTATATGTTCGTATAGCACAATTCTCATTCGAATTGTTAGAAACTAAACGGATTAAGGGACATTTTTGGGGTTTTTTTAGCATTAGGGTTAGGGTTTAGGGTTAGGGTTATTAATAAACGAGTATATGTGGGTTTTATAAGCTTTAAAGGTGAGCAAGAGAGTTCCCCAGTTTCATTATAATCTGATTTCATTTTAATCTGCCACAAGGAATTTATGAATCAGTCTTAGTCTGGTTATTCACCAAGTCCCGTTATTTCGAATAGAATCTATTATTAAGTATATCCAAGTGTAGTGGATTGATGTATAGTTATTGCACTGGTCTTATGTAATAAACTGCGCTTTTTTTTTGACATTATATGTTCACGTATAAATAATCAATTTTGTAAAAAGAACGTCTTATAGCAAATTGAATGGTTTAATACTGTATCTCAGAAAACTTTTCCAAAATATCCAATTCGTTTAAATTGAATCCGAATTAGATTATTTTTCGCATATACACACAATATATTCCGCAGTAGAATCGTGAGTGAAACTTTGAGTCCTATCACGACTTCGGACTTTCAATTTTTATCGTATATTATTTATCAGATTCAACCTTTTTAATATATAATAGACTGAATCCAATAAATAATCAATGATAAATTTGAAAGAAGTCATTTTCACCCATACGATATCATACATACACATCGAATCTTCCAGTCCAATCTAATCCAGTGGTCTCCTATATGAAATTTGAGTATTTGACTAAACCATGAAGTGCGTCATTTACTATTTTTTTTTTTTTTTTGACATTTCTTATTGTAAAATCATATAAATAACGTCTAGCCCATCTTCCCGTAAAAAGATATGATTTCACAATAAGAAATGTCAAAAATAAATAGTAAATGACGCATTCATAGGTTATTCAAATGTTTATATTTCATAAATTCGTCACAATGCGAAATAATACAATATATATACTGTTTAATCGTTAATTCATCAATATAATTTGCATATTAACTTCTACGTGTTACGTATGAGTTTTTTGAGAAAAAATCACGGAACTGGCGTGATTTTTGGCTCGGATTTAGGATCTGTGCTTATCTTAATGCCGGCTGTCATTAATTTTGGCCGGAATTTACAACTGTAATGCTGGCTGGTTTACGTAATTCACAGCGAAAAATAAAATCCTAACAAAAATTGACCAGAGCTAACTCTAACTTTAACCTAATATGAGCTAACTAGTCGGGATTTTTGATATTGTCAGGAAGTGGTTATTGAAAAAACAATAGGACCCAACTCATACAGAGTAGAGGTCTGATCCGATGAATGTTACCGTATATCCTGGGTACTCAATGAAAATCTGGATGCTTGATGATTAAAATAAAAACTTGATGAATATTCGGTAATAAATTATTAATCAATCATAATATACGTCCTGCATGGTTTCGTTACCCGAATTTTTAAATTACTATACTGATCCGGTGTAATATATATTAGCGTTAGGGTTAGGGTTAGGGTTAGGAATTATAGCTAATTGGTATGGTATAAAATGTGGCAGATTAAAATGAAATTGGGAAGCCACCAAAAAATACAAATTTTTGAGGTGCATTTTTTTTATGGTTATTGTTGTATCGGTTAGGGTGGGGGCATGCCTCAGGCTAAGGCATGCCCCTGGCATTTCTCTATGTATAATTACGTGAAATTTCTGATCATTACCGTTACAATTACTAATCGGCATACAAAAAGTAGAACTTTAATAATTATGGTAGCTGCGTGATGGAGTCCAGAAACGTTGAATATCACAGAGTTAGACAGTTACGGATGTAACTGTTATCTTGCTCAGCTGGTTATCAATTTATAAACGTCTCGCTTGGAACAAATCACACACTGAAACAACTTTCAGGCGTAAGTATCTTTACTATACGCTTCTCTTCTCTTTATTCATTACCAGTCAAAAGACTAACTTTTGCTTATTAATTCTGCGATTACATATTTTGTGTAACACTTATACTGTACTTTTTTCATTGTACAGTAATAAATCTTTGTTACGGTGATCGATGATCACAATAACGTTGCCCAACATTATAATACTTGTCATAATTCTCAACTTTATTACCATATGAGCCGTTCGAATTTATTTTCATTCTATCTTTGCACTTTTCGCTTTGTTATACATTTCGTATTAAATCACTAACAATTACTTTATAGACAACTTAGTTCATAGACAATTAATTTACAGACAAGATTATTCTACAGACGGTTTATTCACAGACAAATTCAATTTGACTCAAATAGATAATATTTGATAATAAATTTTGTCATTATAAAGCATGATAGCCTTAAATATTTACAATAATTATGTATGAGAAGGCCGTCAAACTATATTTATTATAATAGCCAATCAGAGCATTATATTATCACATGATCAATTGTCTTTCGGCCCATCAGTGACCCGGAAAATTTTGGTTTGGAATTATTTATCAAAAGCTCTGTTGACCAATCAAAAAACATGATTCCGTGTAACCATAACTAGTGAAAAAATTTGCGTAATTGTGGTACTGTATGTCTGTCGGCTTCAATTCATGCTTAGATAATTTTCGTAGGAATTTTTTTTTGTTCGTGTGTTTAAAAAAAAAAATTCTATACTGTGTAAATTAACTCTTGTACTTTTGTGAGAGAACTGGCAAAATTATGTGTAAACTTGATATGCATAGTGTTTCAATCCTAAATCCGAGCTAAACCTTCTGAATTATCGTAGTCTTCTTTAATCAAAGCTTCATAATGAATTCGGCGAAATCTGGATTGATTCTTCAATCCAGACAAATTCAGATATCCAGGCTAGAGATTTTTACTAGGTTTGGTCAAAGAATTTAAATTATGGACCTAAGGATATACCCAAAGTAAGCTTTATACATAATGCCCGATTCAATCCGGATTTATCCGGATGGCCTGTCAAAATTAGGATCGAAACACTAGATGGACTATCCGAGATATGTAGAACATTTTTATTGTCTGTATTTTTATTGGTCAGAGATCACATGTATGCTGGAAAATTGGAAATTATTCCGGGTCCCTGATGCCCATGGACCCCGTGCCCACCATGGTATTGTTATTGACACGTTGATCACCAATAAAAATTGACGAGTAACATAACAAACATAACAAACGTGATCATCATAACAAACGTCATAACAAACGTGATCATCATAAATATAGTGTGTTTACCGAATTTTTTAATTTTCACGCTTTTAGTTCGCTTCATCTTCTCTCCGTGACGTTCAGTTTTTTTAACTTCCCCTGTTTCAAGGTCTACTGGCTCCGTATGAGGAGCTGGTTACGAGTCTTCCTTGATTTAAGCAGCAAAAAAACCTGGGCAGAGAGGTTTTTGTAAACGAACTAAGAAGAGCCAAGCTTCGTGAAGAACAAGCTTGTTGAAAAACAAGCTTCGTTGAAGAACAACCTGCTTCTGTACGGGAGGTGCAGGAGAGAACGTGGTTGGGGTATAATACGGGATTGGCACTAACCAACAATCCAAGGTAAGATATAGGTACTACACTTGATCACCTACGGTAAGGTTTTATCATATGCACGTGGCTTTTATTCTGTTAGTGCCGAATCTCTATTGTACCTTCCCAACCAAAGAGACACAACTTTATGTGGTGGTTGGGATGAGTAAGAGAAATAATCTCTGAAACTAAGTGTCTCTAAAACTTTTATTAAATTAGTTATTTGTATATTTTGTTTAGTACATAGAAGTTTATAATTATATGTTTAAAAAGTTTTTATTATTTTCGACTTATTTGATAGAATACTGTAATAAATTTAATAAAATTTAATAAAATTTAATAAAAAATTTAATAAATTGAATTTTGTCTAATGTGTTTATAAATGGAAAATTTTTTTGAAAAAAAATGTAGTTTGATATATTTTAAATATTTTCTATGTCATAATAACACGATAAAACCATGTAATCGTTAATCAAAAAATAATTGCTTTAGAACTTTAAAAACAAACAAATAAACTTTTAAATTGATCAAAATTAATATCTGTTATATAATGCCTGATAACGAGTTGTTATTAATTTTAAATTTATGAATGATAAAGAAAAAGAGTATTCTTATGACAATAAACTTGAAAATTCGGATCAAAAATTATATGTAAAAGAGAATAATCGTTAAAAACAAAACTTATGCATTTTAAAGCTAATAAAGAAAGCCAACAGTTTTATTGTTTTTTAGTTACTTTCTGCATTTGTAAAAATTTAAATCGTATTTTTTGAAACTTTATACACTATTATCGTCATTAATACAGTCAGCTTTACGTTTGAAATTCAGAATTTCTATGTGCGAGTAAGGCTGGAAGGCCTCCATATCTGATAGTGCATTTAAAACCCAAGTTAAATTNTTCGTTTTTTGGATAATAAAACTGTTCAAAAACTACGCGCATTTCACGTTTCATCAATGGTACAATGTGTAGTCAAAAAAGTAAGAGCGAATTTATACACGAGCTTGTTTTTGTAAAGTACTTCATATTTGACATTATTGAAAAACATATGTACTAGGCCTCGATGCCATAGCAACTACGATCGAAATTTATGTTGATATGACAAAATATTTTATACAAGTTATTGACGATGGAAACGGAATCCTACCAACTTGACTTGCGCAGCGACACGGTATTGTCTTCTAGAATCACTTGCAGATTTAATAAATCTTTATGATTGAACCAAATAATGCACGGGTATTAGGAGATCTCACTCAGTATATGTTAGGCAGTTATAAAAAACGCGGTTTTTTTATAAATTATTAATTATTGAACCAAATAATGCGCGGGATTAAGAAATCGTGGTACAATTCATTGTGTTAGACAAGTATAAAGAATCATGTGCAAATTTGAATAAATATTTAGAAATTAACTTCTTGAATCTTTAATGATTAGCTTAGATCAGATAGAAAAGCATCAGCAAAGGAGCCTTCAGAAACATTGTCCTATAGTTCAATGGTTCCTGAGACGGATATCATAATGAACTGTATATGGAATTGGAGTTAGAAATGATGAGAATAAGCCATTCATTTATTACTAAGAATCTGCTTAGATAAGTAACGATGATGGAATAAAAAATCCTATAGATCGTTATTAATGGTATGTTTTCTCAGTTTTTATTTGTCAAAATGGAATTGGAGCTGAAAAAAGGCTTAATTATTATCGAAACTCTGCTGATATGGATAATTGTCGAAAACCGATAGCATGGATGATGAAATATGCACATGTATCCTCCTCAATATGATTAATTTATGATCGGGTTGGTGCTCAAGTATTACGATTAATTATAATATTGATTGCAATTGATGCTTGAGCAAACATTATTATCCAAATCGAAATAAAAAAATGAAGCCGATGGATCAACAAAGGATAAAGCAATTTACGGCACTAAAAAATTTCTGTTTCTTTTTCAGAACTTACTACAAGCCAACAGAAAACAAAAACGTGCTTTTTTTATCTGCGGCGAAGCTTTTTGCATAAGAAATAAGGTAATAACTCGTCATCTTAGAAATTGCTATTTTTATGTAAGTGTAGTTAAAAAAAAAAGGGAATTATACATCGGGGACCCAAATTTGAAAATGGATAAACCTATACAACGCACCCTGCGATGTGCTAATTTATCGCAGTATATTAACCATTCTCGACAAAATAATTTTATATAACAAAAACTTAAATTAATATGAGTTAGGGTTAGGGTTGGGTTAGGGTTAGAGGTTAGAGCATAGTAATAGCTTATACCATAATTTTGCAAGTAATTTTTTTTGTTAGAGCTCGAAAAGTGGAAAATTTGCACGTTACACAAATTTAATTGGTAGATAGTTTGGGTGCGATATACAAGTACAACGCAGGGGTGCGAAGCCTAGGAAACTCCTTTGAAAATAATTATGAATGAGGGCCCAACTTAAAAATATTTATTTATGAAGGCCTAATTTTTGAAAATATTACAAATATGGGCCCTAATGTAATCATGGATCATCTCGCTCATAACGATAATATTTACAATCGAAGATGGAGATGATTTTTAAGTAATTGTTAGAAAATCGAGACGAAAAATTAGAAAATCGAGACGGAAGAAATTTACTAATAGATAAGTGTCTTGTATTTTTAACTCATATATTGAATATATATGATTACTAATTTACATTTGTTAATATGTAGTAACGACGACACTTCTTATGCGCCGGAAGTCAAATTTGAATTACGTACATACAAGTTAAATCTTGCTTGGCGTATTTAGTAAAGTAGTACTATACGGCAGTACAGATTCGGATCGTACGTACGGTTAATGTAGACTTGCAGAATTCAATTTTTATATGAGTTGGGGTTTTAGGAAAAGTAACTTGACTAATTTTTTCTTTTATAAACCGTACGTACTATCATGATTTTTACACGTCCGTCCTAAATTGTGCTGCCGTACCGTACTACTTTTCTATATACTCGCTAGAAATCCTGCTTAAGCCACGATGGGCACTGATTCGTACGACGCAAAATTACTTGGGCCATAGTTAATCTGATTAGCCAAAATTATAGATGTCATCATCGATTTCCGATGTCAAAATTACGAACTCAAACTTAACAGTTTGTGCTATTTGGATCCATATTGTCATGGGTTGGGCTTGGATCTATCCAATTAAATATGGGCTGGATCTGGACTTCGAATATCTGGCCCAACTCGGAACCTAATATCATCCATCTTGAATGAATAGGTCAAACCCAAGCATTGAAAAAACAAACTTGGCTCTTGCAGGGTTGTAAGGAACTCTTCTAAGTATATAGTTTCGTTAAAACTACACTATCCGATCACTGAAACAGAGTTGGGTAAATGTAAAGAATATCGTTGTAAAATGGGTATATAATAAGGCAGCACAAAATTATATACTTGGTTTTCATATCATGGGACGGTGATCAGTGATGCGGACGTGCGGCTTTTTTTTTACAGTAAAAAAAAATTTTTTAAATAATACTGCTGCGCGACATTGTCGCGCTAACTAGGAACGGATGGACACCAATATACTGTTGAACATCCCCAAATCGATATGCATTGTGGGCAGATTTTGTATCAATATTGAGAAGTTATCTGATTTGAAAACATTATAAACTATTAGATCTATATAACGGAAACGGACTTGGTAGACCAATTTTTTATCATCGGTTTTGAGAGATTCGATTTTGGGAGGTTCAACAGTATATAAATACAGTATAATTATATTGATATGAGACGCTATAATTTAAACGATGTGTATAGTATAGTATAAAATATCTCTTTAACAACATATCATATCATTCCACTATAATTTTCTAGTGCCAACCCTAATAAACCTCATACCATACGGATCTGGTCATACTAATCTAGAATATGGATAAAAAGCTAAATGAGAAGTGAGCAGCTCATATTAAGTACTTAGACCAATAACTTAGAGACTAAGGGTGCTTTCAATGTGATTAGCTAGCTATCGAGAACGTGTATAAGTACTAAGATTAATTGAAACGATCCTTACTATAATTTTGTTGAAAATTCATATTGCAACAAGTCTATGACAAAAAAAAAAAAAGGATTCAAACTTTTCTTTTTTATCATCTCAATAATGAACCTACTTACCAGTTAAACTACTTTTCAGTTAAACTACTTTCACCAATTGAAATTGAGCTTCAACTATTAATTTATGTGTTTGAGAGAACCTTAAATCATATGAATAAAAATTTAACGAGAAATTAATTAATATATTGATTGATAACAATTGATTAAATAAGAAAAAGTTCTGAAGATACTCAGGGTGCTCTCAAGCATCTCTCTCAGTATAATTAGCTAACTATAGAGATTGTGCACAAGTACTACGATCAATTGAAGTAAACCTTATGGTAATTTTGTCGAAGATTCATATTGCGAAATGCAGATATTAAATTTTAGCCATCAGCACAACTCTATGATAAAAAAGATGGTCTTTGACCATTTTTTTTTTTTTTTGAAATTATAGCAGATCAGTATGGTATAGGTGAGCAGATCCATATAGTATAGGCCAAAATTTTAAATCTATACCATACCAATCAGCGGATCCTGTGATCGAAATTTAACGATTTTGGGCTTGTTAGAATCGTTTTACTAAGATGAACACTTTGGTAGTTAAATCATCCAAAACAGCCTGGTGGATCAAAAGTTATTTAATAGCAAATAAATTTACTTAGTGATGAATGATCTTGGGATCTTGTAATTGGATTTTAACGATTTTGGAATTGTCAGTATCGTCTCATCGAGATGAACATTTTGATAGTTAAATCATCTAAAACAGACTAGTGGATCAAAAGGTATTATTAATTTCATAAATTGGCCAATTAAAAATAATTTAAAAATCATGTGAATGAACAGACAGAAAGTACAAAGTTGCATTTTTGATATTTTAATATATGATGCATCAAGAAAGTAACTTTTGTATCATAATACGTAAAAACTAAAGGTTCTTCGCTTTGCTCCGGACAATAAACTATAACCCCTTCCAATCCCAAAGTTGATCCTAACCCAACCTTAAATCGGGTTTAATTTTGGTCTATAATTTATACATTATGCGGATTTGCAAATCAATTTTTGGTATCATTATTTTTTTTTTATTAAAGAAATTGATTGTTGTAGCTGAAGCTGGAATTTAATATGAAATTTACAAAAAATTTGAAATGCATTTTGTACAATTTTTTTTTTATAGTTAGATTAGAATTTAGGGTTAGGGTTTATAATAAAAGAGTATAGTTGGATTTTAGCAGGGCTTATAGTTTTAAATCGAGACCTCTAATTTCCAGCTTCAGCCATTTCCAGCTTCAGCCGCGATATTGATTACCAAAAGTAGCAAGACATAACAGGTATAGACACTCATGCTAGAATTTAGAAGATGACAGCCATAAGTTTATTCATGTACTTCATATATTTTTAATTTTTTTTTTTAAAAGTTAAATTTTTTTTTTTTTTATTATTACTATCATATTTTTATTATTATGAAAAAATGTGCTTGTCACTGGCGGTGATATGCCCCTGTATAACATATGATCAAAACAAACATAAACACGTGTAAATTTATTTTTGTTAGAGTTAGGGTTAGGATTCAGGTTAGGGTTAGGATTAGAGGTAACTATATAGTAAAATTTTACAAGGAATTTTTTTTTGCTAGAATAAAGGGTGGTTTCATAGTCAAAATTTTCAGCTATCGCAATATTTTTGAAAACGGCGTTTTTTTTGCTTCGTTTTCATATTACATGATCAGGTGTAATGTTACACTTGATCATGATTCTTATTAGCATGGTTGGTACAAGATTGTCACCGCCAGTGACAAATAGATTTATTCTATTATTATTATTATTTTTTTTTAAAAAAATTTTTTTTTTTTAATTTTTAATTTTAATTATCAGGGATGAGTTTTTTTTTATTATGAGTATTGCTAATCTTAACAAACTGTGAAATTCACAGCCCTGTATCTGCCAATTAAAATTGCAAAATTAGTATGATCTGCAATTTTTTTTGTATAACAAAAACAGTTTTTTTACAAAAAATCAAAAAATTACACAAAATTTAGCTTATAAAACTACTACTTTTAGGAAACGTTTGTTTTTTTTAGGGAACGTTATGTTTTTTTTTGTTTTTTTTTAGGGAATGTTGTATTTCAAAAAAAGTTAAAAATAGGTAAAAGTTCTATCTAATGTGTGAAATATAGCTTATATATACCAAACCCAAATGGCTAACCAAAAAATTTTTTACTATGTTGCTCAAATTTAACTTCACATAGATTGTTCGGGGTTCTAATTTATATGTAATAATCTAATTTTTAGCAAATTTACTTGATTTTAGGAATAGCAAAAATGGCTAAATTCATACAGATTAGTTATGACCTATATGAGAGATGTCTGAGATCCTGTTGTGGTATTAACTCCTTTACTCTTGAGAATGTTTTGAAAAAATTCTATATTCATATGCATAAACTTCTGTGCAATTGCATTGAAATATTATGATTTGTTATCATGTTATGTAATTTATAACTAAAGAATTTGGTGCTTTTATAATCTGGTTGTATTCCTATCTCTATATATCAAACTTTTCTTTTTTATTTTTTTCTGACTTTTAAAACCTTGTTTTCTATTTCATTCTTACTTTTGTCATCTCTTTGTGTTTTTGACTAGTTACTGCTATGCTATATGACATTTTTGGATTTTGGTCATCCCACTCTTTTCCTTTAAATTGTTTCTACTTATTATACTTACCCTGTTCATTTCTATCTATCTCTATATTGACTGTATTTTCATTCATTGTTGTATATAGGTTATTAATATTTGTATCGTTGTCTATTTTTCTTTTGTATGTATGAACTGCTTCGATACGATTGATTTGTTCTAAAATACTTTTACCGATCTGCATATTAAATGTTTGTTGTTGTAATCGGGTTTGTTGATGTTATATTGCTTGTTGACAGGGTCTTACTGATTTTATCACTTTTTGTAGTTCAATTTCATCCTTTGTTATGGGCGTGCTTTGTATTAATAATTTTGTTTTGTTTTGCAAATTGTACTTATTTATACTTTGTATCTTGTTATTTGTTATTTTGAATTTCTAGACAGCTTGCTGCTTGTCCATTTATTTCTTGTCTAATAATCTTTTCATCTTTCTGACTCTGTCTAGGGTCTATTATTGTATATTTACTAATACTTTTGTTGAACTGTATTTTGTATTCTTCTAGTATAAACTATGTTTCAGTTATTTTTTTTTTATTTTGAATCATTTCTATTTTTTTTTTAACTAGCAGCTCTGCCTTTATTAACAGGAATTACATATACATGCATTAAGTTTACTTCTATATTGCTATATACTTTAAACTTTCTTATATCTAATAAAGACTCACTTGACTTCAACGAAGCCCAGGTGCGACCTGCCATGACAGCTGTTTCCTTCTTTTTAAAGCCCTCAACTTACTGAGAGTTATTTAAATATCAACAGGCGGGGGCTATTAGCCCTATCAGAACTGATTAGCTATTAGTATTTTTATCCTTCTTGTATACCGGTTTAACAAAAAACGACCAAGCCTGCTTACTGAAGCTAGAGATAGAGTTCCTTATTGTTTCTTTTGCAATGCCTAGAATCTTTTTTTTCTTTTCTTTTTCTTTTTCTTTCTGTTCACTCTTCCCTTTACTTAGCTGCCTGTTCTCTTTATTTTCTTCTGTACGAGTTATCTTTCTTTTTCTATTTTCTGATTTTCTATTTTCTTTGTCTTGCTTTCCTTTCTTCTGCTTTAGTGAGATCACATTTGCCTTTTCCTTTTTGTTGAAGACTTTGCATCTGAATTACTAGATTCGTTTGTAAAATACTTTTCAGAAACTTCGTACTAAAAGGTAGAAAATTTGTTTTTCATTTTCAGCTTTCTACAGATAGATTGTTTGATTCTCTCATTAGCTTCTTTCAGAATTTACCCTCTGATTAACATGGTTTGCCTCATTTCTTTTTCTTTATTAATATTTCCAAAAAGAGCTTTTTCCCATATTGTTTCATCTACTGTTTTGAGGTCTTCTTTTTTCTTTAACTTTGCTAGTACTGCACTACAGACCTCTCTTCTTGTTTTTTTCCAAAAAATTCTGTTAACTTCGCAGAATACTAAATGGTTTTGTGTCACTTTCTTTTTTAGACAGCTGATACATGTATATTTTGGGTCTTTTTTGTAAAGTGTTCTTTGTCGGGAGTTATTTTGCGACGCATTTAATTTGGAAAACCCAAACTCTACTTTTCTTTTCACTTGTGCATCTTGACAGAACCCCAAAGAACTCTGATACAACTTAGATAATTCTAAAAAAGATAATTTTGTATAAAAATTCATCAAACGTTGCATTTTTAAACGTTGCATTTTTATATAGTAAAATTTCAAATTTTGCTCTATTTTATATATCTATTTGGCTAAAATACTGCTAAAATTATACAAACTCAGATCTGAGTTGTATCAAAGTTCTTCGGGGTCCTATCTTGACCTTTTGTTTCTGTATATATTGTCCTATAATGCTTTTCATCTACTCCTGCTACCTGTATCGCCTGTATCATTTTTCACTAACTCTTCTATAGAGCTAAGTTCTGCCTATTTTGTGTTGTATTGTGCAATTATTATAGTGTTGATGGAG
This sequence comes from Gigaspora rosea, assembly GCA_003550325.1. Taxonomy (NCBI): domain Eukaryota; kingdom Fungi; phylum Glomeromycota; class Glomeromycetes; order Diversisporales; family Gigasporaceae; genus Gigaspora; species Gigaspora rosea. The sequence continues at coordinate 15,436 of QKWP01002299.1, forward strand.
TTTCTTAGGGGCTGGCCAATGATATTGTTTTCTTAATATAAATAGACAAATAATGTCTTTGTATATTCTGGCTTTCCTTTAAAGACGTACTGGTCCTTTGCTCATTTCTTGGCTAGCTTGTCTGCTACTTTGTTCACTATGACTTTTTAATAGAGCTTTAGTTTTTTCCTTTTCCAGTACTTTATAATTGCTCGCAGAACATTTCTATTTTTAAGCTTCAAATTTTCATGTGTTCTTGATACCTTTTTCTTTTTTTTATAGTACTGATTGCACATGCGCTATCGGTATGAATATGTATTTCTGCTTCTTGTGGCATAACTAACAAACCTGTCCAAATCGCATCTAATTCTGCTCTCGTTGAAGCGGGCCAGTCATTAAACTTACTACTAAATTCAATATTTTTTGCTCTACTATCTATACTACTAATAACCCAGCCAATTCTTAGCTCTGTTTTTTCTATTTTTATACTGCTACTATCCAGTGACCCATTTGAAAATACCTCGAATCGGCTCCTCTTTCTAATCTCAAACCAAATTTCTTTTAGCTTTTTTTGTACTTCTGTCTCTTTGATTTGATCTTCTATAAATTCTTCTTCAATAGGCTTTACTATAACTATTGGAACTGGTTGATCTTCCAACTTCTTATCTTTATCTATGTTCATTTTCACAAAGGAAACTGTTATATTCTAGTTTGTATTGCTTTTCTTTACTCTCTTTATTTCTCTGTAGGAGTCTTTTGTTAATCATTCTTTTGTTGCTCTTAAATTTTGAATCATTTCTATATTTTCTTTAATTATTTATTTAATTATACTGTTTTGTATATTCTGTAAAACTCTTTTTCTAGTCTGTTGTTTTGTTTACTTATGTTTGGAAAAGAGTTTTCACACTATTAATTTTTTTTATTTAGTTATTTATTAAATAGATAAATAATTTATATTCTAATTAGTTTAATCAAATCCAATTGTTATATACAAAAATAGTTGCTATATAATTACATATTTACTATTAATCTAATTATATTATACAATTTTAAGAAAAAATAAAAAAATAAAAAAAAACTCAAATTTTAATAGTTAATAACTTTCAAATACTTTTTCTATTAAGTTTAAAAATTTTTATAAAATTATGTATTTTAGCAAACTTTAAGGAGAGTGACAAAAATCAGATAATTTTTTAGGAGGGGGGAGGGTAAAAAAGGTTGAAATTATATATAAGAACCTGACTATATATATATTAAAGAAAATGGAGAGGGAAAGGCCTCTGATAAAAAATAATCAGGTGTTTAATAACACTGCCCTAATAATATATAAATGCTTTTTACTTATTGACTTTAATATTATTTATAAACGATACTATAGTTAGATATCTCTAAATGCAACCTCTCTAAATATATAATCTTTTTAAATGTATGGCTTAACTTGGTTTCAACTCATATATTATTTATAGATTTTTACTTCTTTAAATGCAAGATTTTTTATCAGCCCTCACTATGCATTTAGAGAAATTTGACTACTATATATTCTTGAAAATAAGCTACTTTTTTTGGGTCAAAAATTACACTAAAAAACGTAAAGTAGCTTATTTTTGAATTGTTAAATTTTTTGAAAGATTAAGAAATGTACTAATAAAAAGTTGTCCAAATAACATGAAATTTTTATTATAAGTGTATTTTAATGGCCTGAACAAGTTTACTTAATTATACTTTTGAGGTTTACTTAGTAAAATTTAGCATATATATGTAGCAACTGCTAATGTATTTTTTGAGATTTTTGAAAAAAATCAGAGTAGCAGCTTATTTTTAAAGTAGCTTATTTTCAGAATATATAGTATAATAATTATCTTGAATTTAGTGCATTCTACTTGAATTATTTATACCTGCTAATTGTTGATAATATATAAATATCTTGTTTTTATCTTTTTTAATTTAATTTCAATATCTATTTTTTTTTTTTTATTAATTGTTTAACAAAGCAAAACAACAAAAAAAAAAGAATATTAAATACTAAAAAAATTGATTTTTGGCTTTGATACACTGTCACAAGTTTAATCTAATATACAATATATGTAAAAATTATATTGATTTTAATATAAACTTTTTGAACTTTTCATTTAAATAATTAGCTATATTTTTTATATAAACTTTAATATTGTTTATATTCAATTATTATTTGAAGCAAAATAATTCTATATACTATACTGTATAGTAATATAAAAGTTATATTTTTGATGATTTACATTTAAAAACATTAAAAATAATTTTAAATTTTTTGTTTATCCATTTAAATAATATTATAAAATACAGTATATAATAAAATTATTTATTGTTTTTTGTATCAAATAAATCTTTAAAGCTCTGAACTTATATTAGTTTTTGATTTCTAATCAAATATAACAATTTTTTGCAAAAATTTTTTAATCAAAATTTTCTTTTTTTTCTCTTTCTTTTATCTTGTTATCTATTTTGTTATTCAAATTTAAACATAACATATCTAAAATTTATAAATTTTATCTATTTTTAATAACAATAAAAACTTTTATTCACTTTTAATAACATAAAATTAAAGCTTTTATTCACTTTTAAATATAATCTTTCGACCAAATCCACTTTTCAAGTATCTTTTTAGCCAAAATTTCAATGTAACCTCTATATACAGTATATTACCCGGGATCCTACACAGTATCAAATTAAATAAATTGATTATAAATTAACGGCATATATAATGTCAGCATAGGGATTAATTTTAATTGGTTCACTTCACAATTAAATAGTAATAAATCATCCAGAAATATAATAATTTATTGTTCTTAAGGCAATTTATAATACTGATCCGATTTTTCAGGTCATACACTCATAAAAAACAAAAAGCTTTTGAAAAGCTGAGCCACAAATAATAGCGATATGAGAGATATTTTACTTCATTTATTAAAGAGTAATTTGTTAAACGTTCATGTAATTTGACATAGAAAATTTAATCAGAATTCACTATCAATTACCATGATTTAAAGGGTTCTGATCAATCAAGAATTTTCAAGCTCCGTCTCGTTTACACTACATTTGATCCGTGAATTTGCGATTAGATAACGACTCTCCCCAGGCGCGGTTCTTGGCTTTGGTCACAAGGCTTATAGAATGAGAAAGGGCTTTGTTCGTGTCTCGCGAAATGCTTTTGATCGATCGATATATCTTAAATATTCGAGTTTTTTTGAACCAATTCATTTTTCCAGTCAAGTTTTAGTGAAAGTTATACCATACCCGTTATTCTTTTAAATCATCATACCATATATTAGTTGGTGGCTTCGCTATAAAGAACATGTGGCGAGGTTGTCAAACTCGTGTAACCTAGTTCAAAATTCATGGTAATAGATTTTTTTTTTTTTTGAACTTTAGAACATCTTATTCAGTCCGTTAATATTTTGTCAAATTTCTTGTCTAATATAAATTTTGCTGTTTAGGCTCCGCCCGAAATTTTGTTTCTAATTGTGGTATTGTTAAAATGGAGCCAGCGGATGAACCACCGGGCGAGTCTTTTCATACAGTTCCAATTTATCAATTTGACGCGTCCTCCGATAGTGATTCTGACGACCCAGGACGCATTGTTCCTCCCGTAGGACCTGTTCTTCAAACACAACCTACACAACCTATCCAACCCTCTCAACCTTCCCAATCTATTTTATCTCATAGAGTACCGGTACAACCTCCGCAACGTTCTTATACAGCACCACTGGTTCAACATGAACGACAGCCCTCAGAAGTATCAATGGTCGCGGAATCTATACAGACTAGGCCAAGCATGGACGATGACGACTTATTTGAAGATAGCACCAGTGAAGAAGAGCAATATCCAGAAGCTACTTCTAGAGGATTATCAACACAATCCCCCGGAGCTCCAGTTTTACCGACCATGTCAGCGAGTCCAACACCGGCATACGAAAGTCGGAGTATATCTGACGTTCCGGACATTCCTGGAAGGGTGGATACTAGAGGTTCTTCATTAACAAGCATTCCTCTAGGTTCCGAGAGAAGATTGCATCAACCAAGTTTGGAACAAACTCAATCGCCCCAAGGTTTGTATTGTATTTATTTAATTAATGGATTGGCGTGCACGAAATTAGGAATGAAATTACAATACTTTGAGATTGTCAGATTTTATATATTTCACGAAACTGTTAGAATATATATTATAAATCTCAATCGCTCTCTCGAGCGAAATGCCCTATAAGGTGATAATTTATAATCGAACGATTTGTAAAATGATCTATTTAATACCCATTATTATGATCGCTTCTCGTAAGAATTTGAAATAAAATCGCGATAAATATTATAAATATGAAGCCTTTGTCTCAAAAAATAAGAATTATCTAATTTTCCAAAAAAAAAAAAAAAAAAAAAAAAAAAAAAAAAAAAAAAAAAAAACAAAACCAATTCTTTTTTTGCAGTTACACAACCTCGTGGAATACAAAAAGAGACGACGGAGCCAGCAACTTTTGGTTATAGGGAAAAAGAACGCCGTCGTTCGAAGGATGAGCCACATATATATCATCATCGAGAATCATCCGACCTTTTGCCATTGACACTTGTTTCTGATCGTGGATCGAGCGGTCTTTCTTTTGCAACGAATTTCGCATATCTTTCACCGCCATTTGGCCGAGTAATATCACGTTCACAAATAATGGCACGGGTGACTTGGTTCTCTCAATTAGCTATATTTAATATTGTCTATGCGGGCTATAAACTAGGTGGAGGAAATACTAAAGTTAATGATGGAAAAAATTATACATCCAATCTCATCGGATTGGTCATTTTTCCTATTATATTCTTCGCGTTATATATCGTCATTGTAACAATTTGGACATATTTAGACCTTCGAAACAAAGGATTTGACCCATCATTCACAGTTTTGTATTATTCACCTTTAATGTTTTTTTCAATATTTTTCGAGGAAAAAAAACGCGTAGATGCGTCTAAGTTTCATGAGGTTAATTATGGTGCTAAATGGTGGCGATTTGGAACCACCAGAGTTCGCGAAGGTATAATCATGACCCTTTATTGTTTATTTGTATTTGCTTTTGTCTTGTCAGATATAATTAGTCGTACTATGAACCAACCTAATGCCGAAGTTTCACAAGTATTTGGTGACTTTGTACCTTTTTTTTTTATGTTAGTTGTATATTTTTTAGGAGTGATAGTATTTATTTGGGTGGTTGTTGAAGCCGTGGTAACGGGTACAATGTACGGAAGTGGGGAAGGACGAAAGAGATTAATTGGTGTGTTACCAGGCGCTCTTAAATCAAGGAGATGATAACTGATTTCTATTTATTTATTATTTTTTTTTTTAACAAACATTTGGTCTTGATCTAGCGGAGTAGATTTATAAAAGAAATCTCTCCTCTTGATCTCTACAACTATTGAAATTATATTATTCTTACATCCACCTTTTTCTATTTACAAAATTCACGTTATATTATCGTTTATGTTATGTACATTTATAAATATATATATAATTCATGTACGTTTGTTTACACCGTCATATCTATATATACACATTTTTTTTTTATTCATTTTTTCAATTTTAAAAAAGTCAAGTTAGTTTGTATTTAATCGATCATAAATTATGTAATAATTTCGTAAAAATTCAGGTGTACACATACTGCATCAAAATAAACAATGTACAGTACTGTATTAATTGGATTTTTTCAATATCTGAATATTGATGACATTGATGAAAGTCATTAACGTTTATCATCAAAAAGGAAATATCGAATTATGTATTTTCCAATTATGATTTATGGTAAAAATATTGTTGATCATATCTTGTGTCTATGACAACCAGGTGAGACTTGAATAGACGAGAAAAAAGAGTGCTTCCCTTTCCAATAAAATTCCAATTTTGTTAAAAAAATTTACGGATCACATAAGATTAACTTGTGATCATATCGATCTCTGATTTGCTATCATAATGTAATAATCACGTTTGTGCATTTATGGAAGAAAACTTTTTAGTGGTTAGGGTACTTACCTTATAAAAAATTCTAAAAGTGATTTATATACCCTCCACTTTTTAATAAAGAATCAATTTGAAATGTCTTACTTTATATATAAAATTATAATAAATTTCGATCTTAACAGTTAAAGCATTTTTTTTAATTAAATTAACTCATATTATTTTTCAAATTAATAAATATTAGAATTAAATTGAGTAAAAAAAAAAAAAAAATTAATATAAAAGATTTCAAATCTTTTTTTTTTTTAAAAAAAAAAAAACAAAAAAAAATTTCAACTACCCACTATCAATATATATAACCATGTAATATATTTTAAAAGTATTCTAAACAATTCAATAAAATCTATTAAAATACATTTTTATTGGATGATTTAAAAATTGGGAAATAGTAAAATATCAAAGTTTGAATTATACCATCTATTGTCTATTGTAGTTATCTATTAAATTCTTATTGAATTATTGTTAAATTACTTATTCAATATCACGACGTCTACCGGCATTTCGAGTGCCACGTAATTGTCTTGAATGTCCTGAAGATACGGCTGAACCACCAATTCCTAATGGAATATCATCATCATAACCATCATCCACCCCATAACTTTCAAGATATGACCCTCTCTGTCCAACAACAGGCTCTAAATACTGCTGATTAGCATAATATCTATTTGGACCCATATATGATTGACGCGAATACATATAATCTCTATCCCTTTCCGCCATCATAATCTGCTGACGCTGTTCCATCAACCTTCGTTCGCGTTCTCTATCAAGAAATGCCCTCTCACGTTCTAATTCTGCATTTCTTGCTAATAACCCAGACCCTATAGCTTTTTTGTGTTGCTCTCTCGCCGTAATTGCACCCACTAATCCAGTTTGTGGATCTTTTGGCTTTTCTTGCAAATTAATTAAAGGTGCACCAGTTTCACGAGCCATTTGTTCCTGCTCACGTGCAGAAGGTTGAGATTGAGGCAAAGAATCCAAAAGACTATTCGGACGAAATTGGTTAGGTGGTGGGAATAGATTTCCACGATCATCTAAATACCCGTCATCCGAATAATCCATTTGTCCACCACTTATGCGACGTCGACCTGAAGGAATATGTCCAGGACCGACAAATGATCGAGGTCGACCCGAAATGCTGTTATGATCATCATCATAATATTCAACACCCCGATGATTAAAAACGTTTCGTCTATTATCAAAGGGTGGATAATTCATGTTATCTGCGTAATAACCATTGTGATTTTGATGTTGACCCCATCGTTGACCTGGAGGGTAATTAGGAGATGCGGACCTTGAAGGGGGTCCAAAATTTGATCTATTAAATCCACCTTCATCAACCAATACTGCAAGTGGTTCCTTCTCTTCATCATCACTACTACTACTTGCATCACTTGATTTCGTTGATGGATTGGCTATTATTTTCTGTTTATCCTTTCGTTTAGTTGGTTTAAATACTTTATTCGTCCTATTAATAACTTCGTCGTCAGAAGTTTCTTCTTCTGAAGTCAATTCCTGTGTTTTGAGATCCTTTTTTCCAGTGGTACCTGACGATTTTATTTCTCCTACTGTTGTATTAAAAGATAGTGAATTGAAATCCAACGCTAGATTGACATCTACACTAGGTAAATCGAATTGATAATTATCTCGCTGTTGGACTCCTGAATTTTTGTAAAATTGTGAATAACCTTTAAAATCACCTTGATTGCCAGGTTTATTCTTAATTGGTTGAACTACACGCGCCTCATTCTCTGATTCCTCTTCTTCGTTATCACTACTATCCGATGGTTGAGGAGCTGCCTTTATATGTCTTTTACCTGTTTTGTGTCTTTGATTTACGTTAACATTGAGATGTTTATTTGCTTTTTTGTTTACAGATATGTCTTCACTACTTCCTTCATCACTGTCGTTTTCATCGCTCTTTGTCCCTAATGATGAAAGCTCTTCATTATCTTCGCTTTCTGATGGAAGTGGAGCAATTTTTTTCTTATGGTTCACGCCCGACTTTGTAGGCTGATTTTTGAATGATACATTTCTTTTAGTTTTATTTTGTTTCTTTAAAACATCATTAGTTTCCTCTGATGACTTTATGGTATCTTTACGATCTGTTACAGCACTCATAATCTCTGACATAAGATCGCCACCACTCAAAGAATTAAAACTAGATCCCAATTTGATCTGTTCATCAACTGCATCAACTGTAAGAGTTAAATTATTTTCACTGTGTTCTTTAGCAATCTTTGCATTTTCTTGAGTATTTTTTAAAACTGCAGGATCATTATTATCGTCTTCATCATAACTTTCTGATTCCTCACTATCACTCTCCAATTGGTCATTATTTTTCCCGTTATCTCCCTCTGATTCGTCACTACTTGCAATTTGCTTAAGTCTTTTGCCTTTACCTGAAGTCAATCCATTATTAGTTAGTGATGATACAGACTCTTTTGAAGTGGAAGAATGCGATGTTTGTGTTGATATTTTATGAGTTGGTTGTGAATTAATACCAGAAGATAATGATTCACTTGACAATGCTTTTTGACGAATATAATTATCAGTAGATCCGTTAGTAACAGTTTGTGATGGGGAGCTTAATGTCTTTAGCATACTAGAAGGTTGTTGATAATTAGGAACGGAAAGAGTTTGTTGAGATCCATCTTGATTTTGATATGATTGTCGTAAGACTTCAGCAAAAGCAGCCTTAACATCAGCCAAAGGTTCACGCATGTCTACATGTTCTATTTCGTGGAGATCAAGAAATAATTTTACATTACTTCTTCCAGTTGGAACAGCAAAAAAAGGAGAAATTGGATCTTTAAAATCATATAATAATTCTTTTGGTCGACCATACATTTTGAAACTATCGAAAAATCCTATCAACCATTTTGCCATTTCATTAATAGACTCAGCTGATAAATTAACAAAATCTCCAGGTTTACTATCAGTTTGCTTTGCTGGAAAAAGGTTTCCTTCGACACGGAAAGAAATAGTTTTGTCAATCATTGTAGGATTTTCGGGATAGATTGCATAAGTTTTAAGAACATTGGCTAATGTCATAAAAGGTTTTTTTGATTTTTTAGTTTCGTAGAACAAAGCTTGTCCTCTTGCGAAAGCCAAGTCAGCTTTCTTTTTTTTATCTTCGGCTCGATGATCAGACACGACCACCCAATATTTTTTTGGTTCATCAGTAGAAGTGAATTGTACCTGAAGGTAGCCTTCCAATTTACCTTTTACTAATACTGTACTAGAAAGAATTTCTCTCAATCCTGTGCGTTTTAATAAAGTTGCAGTGTAGACTTCTTGCAATCTCGAACTTTCGTAACACGATAAACGGATAGCACTAACCCATAAATTAAGTAACGAATCATTTGCGGCCTGAAGATAAAATTTATCACCTGAACCAGCACTAAGTAAAAACACGTTATTCCTCTGTAGTCCATCATCATCCAATACTGGAGAACAAATATCTGTGGAATAATTAGATACATTTATAACAATTGGAGTTTGGACAATCTCTAGCTGACCCGAATCAATGTTATTTTCTATTTTCCAAAGATTTAGAATAGAACCGCATAATTCTGCGTAAAATTCTGACCATACATTACTAGTCGATTGAAGACCTTTATTAGATAAAATATCCTGCCTACATAGATAACCTTCCATATAGAGCTTTCTTGAAAAAACATCAAAAAGATGTAATACTGGACGCATATCTGGAGCTACTTGATCACCTTGAAAAGAAGTTTTACGTGGGCGTGTTTTTTTAAGCAATGGCGGTCTTTGGGTTGATGATCGAGGGCCTGGTTCATATGAATTATTCGAACCAGAATTTCTTCTGCTCGAGTCTTGAGTTACTTCTTGCATACTTTCCGAAACGACTTGATCTTCACTGGAAATGTTCAAGGAAACGTTCGCCATCGAACTCGTTCAAAAACCAACAATATCTTTGTAATTCGTCTTTGTGAAAAAAAAAGCTTGATGCTTACTAGCTTAGTAATGATAGTCAACGATGGAATATGTACGTACTGTACGTACAAATAAGTAGTAGTATATAAAAAAAAAATTTAAAATCAGATTGAACGCTATTTATATCATAATTTTATATTTTTTTTTTTGTACGAGAAAAAGGGGCTATTATGATGCACAGTAACGGTGATAACAAAAATCGGCAATTTTTTTGATTAAAATTAGAGTATATCCTTGCAAGATGCGATCGTCGTATCGATTTAGTTTTTCAAGCTAAACGTGGCTACACCACCTTTCTAATTAATGCCCCGCCCTAAACTAACGAATTACTACTTGTCTAACTAACTAATTGTATCTAACCAATAGGAAAATTTGTCTGTACCATATTTTACCGATTAAAAGCAAACAAAACGTTTCAACAATTTGTTTTTTTTGGTTAAAGCGAAAGGGTGGTTTGTTTATATTCAGGTCCAATTTTATTAGTAAAACACCGCCAGTTTCTCTTCTTATCGGTAATATACGGTATGTATTATTAGATGCAGTAGTGATGTAAATGGATGATGACCATTGGTCAAACTTAGCGATAGAAATTTGACTGATTGGCTGGTGTAAATCAATTGCCCGGACGTACATACGCACGTACATACATACGTATCAAATACGGTATATACGCGAGTACGTATCTATTTATGTCGAAAAATTATATAAAGAAAATTTTTTATATACCATAAGGGAGATCATCGATTCATCGTACTAGACGGTACTAAATTTGTTTAATCAATTCGACAGATTTGTGGTATTTCTGTATTTGATTTAAATCCTTTAAATTTACAGTAATCCTTTAAATTTACAAGATCCAATTTTATGAATATGTTGCAATACTAAAATACAGTAAGTATTAGTATCGGAACCTAAAAAGAATAATACCAAGAATACCAAGAGAAATACTTTCTCTTGCCATTACTTATTTTAAATTCCACAAATCCGCTAAATTGTTCTGATCAATGGATAATAAATTATTTGCTACAGTATAATACTTTTGTCATGGTATTTTTGTTTATTAATGTTATGAAAACAAAATCAAGTGTTAAAAATATATAAACTTTATAAATTTCTAATATTAAATTAATGTGATTTGTATAAGTATATATGTATATATAATGCTTAATATTTTGTTTATAGACCTATTTAGAGGTTTTGACAAAGATATCTTTTGCAAAATTTTTTTTCAATATATATCTACATAGAGCTCCAAATAATTATAACAGAGGAAGATAAACTGGCAAAAGGCAAGGATCAGAGGGTTTAAATAGGCAATGCCAGTATGCGGGTTGCAGGTATGGAAGCTAGTGTAGAACTACTTAAATAGGAGTTGCAGGTGTGGCTAGTTGTACTTTTATCAATGTACAAATGTTAAATGGTATAGGATACCATGGTTCAATAATTCTTGAATAAAAATTCAAAATTCCCAAGTGAGCACTTTGAAACCAAAAAAAAAAAAAAAATTATAATAAAGGTTATATATAAACCATTAGCAGTTTTTTGCAATTGGATTGGATAAAAATTTTTAGCCAATCAAATTGCTTAATTTTGCAAAATTTTGATCTTTTGTTAGCTAAATAATACTAACCATATGGGCCGATTTATGGAATTGCCAATAACTTTTGATATACTAATTTATTTTTGAATAATTTTATTACCAAAATGTTGGTCTCGATGAGACGGTTCTAATAAATCCAAAATCATCAAAATCCAATCACAGGATCCCAAGATAATTAAGATTTTGTATAATTTTATATTAACTTTTACTATGTAGACAATCAACGTATGGATTGGTTTT
>QKWP01002299.1:29825-68050 GCA_003550325.1 Gigaspora rosea
GTTTTTTGTTTTTGTTTTTATTTTTATTAATTTATTTTATTCTGGCAATTTGCGAAAACCTTCGACGATTTCTGAATTGCAAAACACGAACTCGAAATGGAGATTTGGAGCTTTGTTTATTTTTTTATTTAGTTTGCTTACATTTTTGTTTTTTGTTTGTTTTCTTTTTTTTTATTTTAGAACTTTGCAAGAAAACTGCTTAACTTTTCCGGCACTTCAATTCTAACATCTCTGGCACTTTGCAAGAAGTCATGAATATGAACGAATATAATCGAATACAAGCAAATATGAGCGAAATATAAGTTTATTTTTTTCATTTTTGTTTTTTTGTTATTTTTTTGTTTGTTTTTTGTTTGTTTTTTTTACTTATTTTTTTAATTTTATTTTATTTATTCCTTACTTCTTTTGGAAATTTGCAAGAAAACAACCTAACTTTCTGGGACTTTGCAAGAAGTAGGAATATAAGCAAATATAAGCAAATATGAATGAATATAAGCAAATATGAGCGAATATAAGAAATATAATAGTTTATTTTTTTTTATTTTTTTGGTTTCGTTTTTTTTTGAATTTATTTTTTTTGACATTTTTTTATAATAATTTATAGAATTTAATAATTTTGCGCATATGCGCTGTAGTGCACCTCATATGATTTGGTATGTGAAATTAAAACAACCAAAATAAATCCTTTTTTTTGTTAGTTAGGGTTAGGGTGAGGTTAGAATAGTGTGTAGGCGAGAAAGGGGGCTTTATAGTAATATTTTGCAAGGAATTTTATTTGTTAAAACACGAAGAGTGGTTTCATAAACAAAATTATGAGCCACAGGCGATTTTTTAAAAGATCGCTATTTTTTCTCGATTTCACATTACACCTGATCCTACGATCTGATTGGGTTATCAGATGGGTGCGTTACAACGCATATGCGCTAAATTACATAAACCATTTTTAATAAAATATGTAATATTTTAAAATATAATAACAATAAATAAAAAAAATAAAATTTTATATTAAAAAATTGCGAAAGCTTGTGAAAACCTGTAAAACGTTTAAAAATTTGCAAAAAGTATAATTATGTGAATATAATAATTATTAATTGATATCATATTTGATATATATCGATTAACCGGATATATATCGATTACTATCACTATCGATGGTAATCGACAGGGATGATGAGTATCGATATATATCTTACTAGTTAGTAATCGTTATATATTTATATATAAAATTTGCCGATAATTGTTATAAGAGATATAAGCAATATAAGTATTATAAGTATTATAAGTAATATGAGCTATTTCAAATTTTTAATTTCTCAAATATAATAAGGAAATTGCTATTCGCACCATAGATTTTTGCTATTTGCACCATGGTACACCTTGATTTTGTTACTTAAATATTTTAACTTTTAAAAACTTTTATTAATATTATCTCTATGAGTTCTTGATCAAATTTTATAAATTTTTTTATTTGAATTCTATGGATTTTTGTAGAATTAAAATAAAAAAATTTTCATCAAATTTGGTCAAGAACTCGTGGAGATATTTTTGATGAAAGTTTTTATAAACAATTTCCACACTGCTTCTTTGTAATATGTTTTTTTGTTTTTTTTCAAAATAACCTACTGTTCGGCAATGATTTACAAGAAATTTTACTATGCTAACTAAAAAAAAATTATAACATGACTAGTAGCGCATATCATTGACTAATGGAATCTCAAATTTTATGAAAAAATATTAAAAACTTGTGAAGCTATTAACGTTTTGTAAATTTTAACACATATGTTTTTGCAAGTTTTCTCCTAAACTTCAAATGATTCTGGAAGCACTTTCACAAAATAAAACCTCCAAAATGTGACTTAGTAAGTTGATAGAATAGATATTAGAGAGTCTTCAGTTAAAATTTTATCAAAAACAGATTAATATTGACGAAGTTATGATGATTTTTCAATTTGCTTCCAAATTTAGAATTTTCTAAAATTTTCAATTTTGATGAAAACAGAAAAATTACCATTACAGGTTAGATTTTTACAAGTTCAAATGAAACAAGTTACTGCACACTAATATAATCAATAGAGAATATGCTAAAATTTTGCTTTCTAAAATTTCAAGCTATTTGGTTAAAAATTTATTCCATAATATTTGGCACAGCTTCTTTATCACCAAAATTTGCACAGAGATTACTATCGATTTTTATTGATTATTGGATAGTAATCGATTTAAATTCCTCCTGATGACGACTATCAATTAAGATAATAATCGATAATAATCAATATATATCAGATTTAAAAAATCACAATTATTATCGTTTAATAACGAATATCGTTTAATAACGAATAATGATTCTAATTGATTTTTTCTAATTGTACCAATATTAATACTATTATATTCTATACTTATTACTCATATTTAGTAAATTGATATTAATATCAAATATTACTTTTTATAATGCAGACAAATGCAATTTAAATTTTATTAATTAAAAAGAAATACATATCGCTAAGTTATGCTAAGGTACACTAAGTTACATACAACGAATATGACTAATTAAAACTAAACTAATCAGCATAATTATCAACTTCAAACAAATCATTTATTTCTTCCTGCGAAAAATCCTGAGAAGAAGTCCTAGACATCCTAAATTCCCTAGATTCTAATTCGTGAGATATTTTGCCATGAATCAAAGGGGTGCTGAACCTTTGATTCATTGTTCATAATCGGTTTAGACGAATTATACGGTGGACCACCGTTATCAAAATCGTTCTATATTTATTAAAACGTTAGTTTGTTTAAAATATTGTACAATAAAAAAAATAAAGAAAATGACAAATATATACAGGATACTTCTCTATACAAAGTTTCATATTTTTCACGTCACATGTAATACTCTTAGATTTTGGATTTAAGAATATGTCGCATACTGCTAGTGCAAAAGCGCAGTGTTCACTTGTTAGGGTGGGAACTGCAACTTCCGAAAATGCAGCCCTTGCTATTGCAGAGATCCAAAACACATTTTCACTGTTTGTTTCAAACAATAAACGATGACACACAGCTATCTTTGGATTTTCTTTCCATTTTACAATTATAGGGGCCTTGGTGCTGCTTTTCAAGGAGGGCAACCGTTCTGAGCCAAAAACTTTCCATATTGCCGACCTAATGCTCTGCAATGCTGCACCTTGATAATTCTTCATTTTTGCAAGAAACTATTATCACAAATTTATTAAGTTAAAATAATTAAAATAGCAATTAATAATATCATAATGAAAAGATACAAATATTAATTGTTATCGTTAGTGATTAATAAAATAACAATATTAAAAAAAAAATATTATCGATTAATGACATACTGCACTATACCATTCACCGTGAAAACAGTTTGTATACTGGTTTGAACTCACACTATGCATGAAGTCGGAAAGTTTTTCCTCGAGGTAATTCTTCAACACCTTCTTCAGAACACTCTGGTTGAGTAAACATACTTCGGAAATAACTGCTTTACAACGCCATTACATATTCCCTTTAAAATAAAAAAAACAAAACAAACATTTACAACGAATATATTCGATATAAAAAAAAATTATTTAGAAAGAAATTCACTTACGTACATCACTTGAGGGGAGAGTTCATTCTCTTGCTCCTCTCGCTTTTTCTTTAGTTCAGTTTTTATTTCTTTGACATCTTCAGTGAGCTGTTTAAGTAATAAGTGCAGTTGCTGATTTTGGATATAAAGCCTTCCAAACTCTTGGCGGTAGCGGTAGTGGTGAGGGTCTTGTTTTTTTTTTTTTGTTTTATAAAAAAAAAAAGTTTTTCATTATTAATAAAAAAAAAAGGTTTCCATTCGAAGAACAACAAAAACAAAAAAAAAAGGCTTATATATCATACCATCATAGTTATGTGGTGGATCTTGATTGGTTGATCTCTCACGTGATCCAACTGGATCAGATAAGAAACGATTTCCATCGTTATCCAATGATAAATGACGAGACTGGGATTCATAACAAGAAGGTGGAAGTGCTTGAGAAGGTTGACGTGATTGTTGATAAGATTGTCGACGAAAGGGTTGGCGAGAGTGTTGTTGAGATGTTTGTTGTTGGCGACTTTTTTCACTTATTTTGGAGAAAATGCTTTGTACGCTTAAAATACTTTCTGATAGATCCGATTCATAATCATAAGCAGAATTATATGGTGTATTAGAAACCGATTGAGGATGAAAAGTATGAGGTGTTTGTTAAAGGGCATTATTGGGCGTTTGTTGAGGATAATCAGAATTATATAGTGTATTAGATGGTTGAAAACGAAAAATATGGGGTGTTTGTTAAGGATTATAGTCATCATAAGGAACCGATTGAGAACAAACATTTTGAGATGGTTGTGGTTGTTTAGGGTTGGTATTATAGGGTTGAAAATGAAAAGTATAAAGTGTTTGTTGAGAATTATAGTCATCATAAGGAACCAATTGAGAACGAACATTTTGAGATGGTTGTGGTTGTGGTTGTTTAGGGTTGGTATTATATGGTTGAAAACAAAAAATATGAGGTGTTTGTTGAGGATTATAGTCATCATAAGGAACCAATTGAGAACGAACATTTTGAGATAGTTGTTTAGGGTCATATGGTACATAAGAAAGCGATCGAGAACAAACAGTTCAAGGTTGTTCGTTATTATTTGGTATATTAGAAGTAGTGGAAGGTGAGTTTTTTGTGTTTTTCATTTTTCCAATATTACAAAAAAGAAATTTCAATTACCTTCAAACGCTAGAAATCCATAGTATTTATATAATTGTAAAGGCTTTCGTAAACAGAGGAAAAAAAATTAAAACGTAATAATGAAATACGTACCGGAAGAAAACGTAATGAAAAAAAAATTTGAAAGATACTTATCTTATTTGTAAGCAGGAAAAAAAGTTAATGTCAAACGTAATGAAAGAAAAAAAAATTAAAAGATACTTATCTCATTGTAAGCAGGGAAAAAAAATAAAAAAAATAAAACATAATGATGAAAAATGTACCAATTGAAAAAAAAATTTGAATGATGAAAATGCTTTTGATCATTATACTTGTAATGACAATATTCTGAGATTTATCGCGTGGCTGAGTTTTTTGTATATTGCATAATTTCGCTGAATGAGAAAACCTGAGTGACATCAGGCTTTCAATTATATTTCATAACGGACATAATCGATTTAATTTATTAGGTAATAAATTGAATTGATTATGTCCATTACAAAAAATAATTGAAAGCCTGATGCCGCACAGGTTTTTCTTTGGTGCACATGTTAGGTCACGTATTAATATGACGCTAGTTGTTTACTAGCGCATAAAATTGTTTTGAAAAATAAAGTTTCTTTGGCACACATGTTAGGTCACGAATTAATATAACGCTAGTTGTTTACTAGCATATGAAATTGTTTTGAAAATAAAAGTTAAATTGATTTAAATCGATATAAATTGATATAAATTGATACAAACAAATACAAAGCAAATTCTCTGAATATTATCCTTTAGACATTCTTACGGACTTTATAATTGATAATCGCTTTAATTCAATATTCTTTTTTTTTCTTTTTATCATTTGTCGTTCACTCTTCTCTTTTAAATCCAAGGAACAGAATCCAAACTAGGTTCCGGTGTCCTAGTGCTCTTTTATTTTCTTATTTTATCTCTTTTTCCTTTGCTTGATTTCGCTTAATATCGCTTAATATCGCTTATTTTCAGTTTCATCTTTCACCTTTCGATCTCTCTATCCTATTATTCATTTTATTCACTCAATTCGCTTTTATTTCTTTTTCTATTCTCTCATTTGCTTTTTTCTTTATTTTCTTACGTTTATTTTGCTTTCTTTTGCTTTCATATTTTTGTTCTCTTTTGTTTTTTTTCGTCTTTTAACTGTTCTTATTCGCTTTTCTTCTCGTTTTCTTATTTGTTTTCTTTTCCCTATTTCTTCTATTTTCTTTTGCTTCTTTACTTTCTTTTTCTTCATTTTTTCTCTCTTTTTCTGTTTCTCTATTTTTTTTCAAAATGTGTTAGCAATAGGGTTCCGCAATTTGATTTGATTTTCAAATATTTGAATCAAATATTTGATCAAATTCAAATTCAAATTTGACAATATTTAATTTGATCAAATTCAAATCTGGCCAAATTTGATTTGATTTAACAAATATTTGATTTGATTTGAAAATTACTATTAAAAATTCAAATTCAAATCAAATTCAAATCCAAATATTTGAATCAAATTAAATTCAAATCAGGGTTAATTTGATTTGATCAAATTCAAATTAACCCAATATTTGATTTGATTTGAATTTGAGGAACCCTAGTTAGCAATGTTCTTATTGACCTCGTGATTTTTCAAAATCTAGTTCATTATCTCAACACATTTCTTAAAGTCATCCCTATACTAATGACAAGGCAAGTCAAACTGATCCTGACGAGCAAGTAAATGCTAGCATTTATAATCTTCCAGATTATAGTTCTAGTTACGATTCTTATACAGATGAATTTTCTATAATATATAGAGTAAATTAGTAATAATTTGTTAATAAAGTTTTAAAACGATAATTAATGATTATACTTAAATAAGGACGAAGTTATGTCAGAATCTGAGTTAGATTCTTCTATGCAAACAGAAAATAACTATAATGTAAATTCTATGACATATAAAGTTAGTTGTGTTATAAATGCTATTATAAGTTATTAAATGTTATCCCTTAAACTGTAAGCAAATCCAGACAAATTTGGCTGGAAAATTGCTATAAATATGCTTATGATCTATATTTTTTAAAACTTAAAATATTTAATTAAAATTTTTATTGATAATATTTAAAATAAGGATTATATTATAGTAGTATTTAATTTTATATTATAAGAAAAAAAGTTTAAGTTGCTAATAAACTAAAAATAGACAAATTTTAAAATATTTTTTATCCAAAAAACTTGTCTACTTTTTCTTGGCGAACTCTATAAATATTAGCTCTAGCTTCCTGATTTAATAGAATGATATAGTTTATAAAAAGGATTACAACTTTTATTATTGCAACTTTTGTGATTTACTTGTAAAAATTAGGACTTGTATTAGAAGTGAAAATTTTTTTTATAGATGGGAACATATAAAATTTAAGAAAATCTAAAGAAAAATTTTATAGTAAAAATTTTAAAATAAAAACTTTAAACTTTTATTGCTTTAAAGTTTATTAATAATTTTAAAAAATTTTCATAATAAAGTTTATAAAATATATTTTAAAGAAAATATTCTATAAATAAAGTATATCCCATATACTTAATAAATTTTTATTTTATTTAAAAAAATGTAATATTTATAAAAAAATCTAGGCAAATTTGCCTGGATTACAGTTAAAGAGATATAATAATTGTATATTAGAACGAAAACATATCTGTATCACCTTATTCCGATATGGAAACAAAGCATCTTTCAGCAGATTCTGAGTCTTCTTTTATACCTATCGAAATTGATCTACAAAGGTGCTTCACCTGATGATGCAATTCATGACCTTTTACATCTATACGAAGTTAATTGGCCCAACGATGCATATTGTGAAATTATTAGTAAACATTAACTATCTAATTCGATTAGTAATGCTTTTATAAAATTTTTCAATAAGCATTCAAATCTGGATGTTTCGCCTCTCCCTCCAACAACAAAGTTTGGAAAGGAATTTCTGGATAATTCAACAATCCCTCACATGACGTTCAAAGAAATTCCTATTATAACGTTTCAAGGTGTTAATTATACGTTTTACTATCGATTATTAATAAAGACAATAAAGTCTTTATTAATGATCAATAGTATAAATCAGCAATTGGTTCTTAAATTTGAAAATAAAAGGAAGATAAGAAATAACATAGAGAGCCGTATCTTTGAAAAGCAATATAATTGCCTCTGGTGGGAACAAGAAGAATTGTCATTACTTCTTGGTCACTGATTACTATCGATAATCCTTTATTCTGATGAAATGGCCCTAGACCATATAGGAAGTCTTCTGGACACCCTATATTTTTATCCTTAGGTAACATTAGCGTTTGGAATCGGTTTTATTTTCGTATTATAAAATCGGTTTTAATCAAATAAAATTGGTTTCAAACTCTAGGTATTATACCCAATTCCAAGCGATACAAGCCAGAATCTAAAGCTTTAATCGGGTACCTACCTATTTTAAAAGCTAAAGATTCCACAACAAAAAATTCTAAAGAATTTCGAAAATTAAGAAGAAAAGTCTTTCATGAATGCTTAAGAATTTTGCTCAAGTCCATTGCTGATAGTCCGGAGCTTAATTTCGTCGTTCGTAGTAACTTAATAACATTTGTCCCACAAATTTCAATGTTATTGGCAGATTTGCTTGAGGCCAGTAAGATGACTAACGTTTACTAGTCATCTGCATCAACGAAGTCCTTGTTATTCGTGTTTAGTATCGGGGGATGACTTGAATAATATTAACTTAACTAATATATCGTCAAGAACACCTAATTATATGAAAAAAGTAATAGAGGATGGTGAAAAACATTATTATTCAATTCATTCTGAACCAAATGCATTTTGGGAAATAAGGTATAAATTAAAGTTAATTAGGTTTATTAGCATAAGTAAACTAATAAATACATTATTATTATTATTATTATTTATAAGTAAATGCTTTTTTTTTAGCAACTTTAATATATACAAGGCTATCATCCCTGATTTAATGCATACCTTAGATCTTGGTCTCTTTAAGTATATGCTCGACTATACTAAAGAACTTTTAAACGACCAGTATGAAAGACAAGTAATGCAAATCTTTGAGCAGTGATTAATGCTGATTCCTAGGCATAAGGGCCTCAAAATATTGAAAAATATATCCGAAATAACACACATGACAGCAGATGAATTAAGAAATTTATTGAAAGTAATAATTTTCGCACTTGACAACCTATATAAAGATTATAGGAAGCCAGGAATTAGTAATGAACGGTTATGCCACATACATTACAAATTTCTTTGGATATATATTGCATTACGAGCAGAATTGTTTACTGACGATTCTTTAAATCAATTACAGGTATAAAACAAATAAGATTTTTGCTAACAAAATTACTTTTCGGAACTATGTAATTCATAGTTCTGAAGGGTGATTTTGTTAGCAAAAATCCCAAATACATAGCTTTTTACAAAAGTTCAAATATTAACGATTAATTTACAGGAATTAATAGTGGATTAGGCCCAAGAATTAGTTAAAATATTTTCTAAATATTCAAAAAGTGGGCTACAATTGCCAAAGCTTCATTCTTGGTGCTATCACGTAGTACCTGCAATTAGAAAATATGGGGCAATAAATAGTATGACCACTGAAACTTATGAAACACTTCATAAGGAATATGTGAAAATACCTTATCAAATGTCGAACAAGAAAGACTATATCATCAGCAAAAATATATATGCGTAAACTTGTGCAAGTTTTTACGGTATGTAAGAAAATCGTAAACTTACGTAAAATTTAGTGTAATACTATGTAAGTTTTATAATATGTAAGAAAATCATAAATTTACGTAAAAATTTTATGTAACTTTACGATTTTCTTATGCACTGTAAAACTTGTATAGTTTTACGCTAAACCTTTTATGTAAGTTTACGATTTTTTTATATATTGTAAAAACTTGCGAAAGTTTACGCTAAATTTTTTACAATTTTTTTATGAACTATAAGAAATCGTAAATTTACGCTAAATTTCTTACATAAATATTCAAACCCTTTCAAAATATTTTAGGACCAAAAAACAAGCTAGATCAATAGATCTGTAACCTGGATCGCGCATTGGACTAATTTTTCGAAATAGTTCGAAATAGTTCGATGAAGTTCAAATTCTGTACTACAAAATCAAATTAGATCTTTTGTTTATAATTAGATCTTCTATTTTGTTTTTATTACTTTTTTGTTTGTTTTCGTTTGTTTTTTTTGTTTTTGTTTGTTTTTTTTGTTTTCATTTGTTTTTTATTTTTTTTATTTTTTTTTTAATTTTTTTTATTTTATTTTTATTTTGGCACTTTACAAGAAAAACAACCAACTTTTCGAAACCTTGCGCATGCCAACTACGACTTCTGACACGTTTAAGAATGCACCCCTAGCAATTTCTAAATTTTAAAGAACACTTTTTTTGAGAAATGGCACAAGTTTTCGCAAGCGTTCACAAGTTTTTGCAAGTTTTTGCAAGTTCTTACAAGGTTTCGCTTCATTTATTTTTTTATTTCATGGTTTTTGATTTTGTTTTTTTGGTTTATTTAAATTTTTTTTATTAATTTATTTTATTTCGACACTTTGCAAGAAAAACAAACAACTTTCGAAACATTGCACATGCCAACTACGACTTTCGACACTTTCAAGAACACATACTAGCAATTTCTAAATCTTCAAGAACACTTTTTTAGAGAAATAGTTGCAAGTTTTTGCAAGTTCTTGAAAGGTTTCGTTTCATTTATTTTTCATTTCGTGCTTTTTGTTTTTGTTTTTTTGGTTTATTTTTAAAATTTTTTATTAATTTATTTTATTTCGGTACTTTGCGAGAAAAACAACAACTTTTCAAAACCTTGCGCATGCCAACTACAACTTCTGACATTTTCAAGAACACACCTCAGCAATTTTTAAATTTTCAAGAATGCTTTTTTAGAGAATATGTGCAAGTTTTTGCAAGTTTTTGCTAGTTTTTGCAAGTTCTTGCAAGGTTTCGCTTTATTTTTTTTTTGTTATGTGTTTTTTGTTTTTGTTTTTTTGATTTATTTTTACAAAATATATAAATCACACCATGGTGTTTAACACCACATCACGTGAATAAACAATAAATTAGGAAATTATGTAATGACTATGTAATGATCTACTAAGATAAGTCTTGATTTGGTTGTAATAGTGTCATGATCAAAACAAATGTTCGTTTTGGTCAAAAATCGCCTATAGCACAAAATCTTTATAGAAAACAGCCTTCTGTGCATTAACAAAAAGTTTTTCCTGAACGATTCTACTACTAAACCTCAAATATTCTAATCCTAATTTAAAATGAACTTAAAGGAATTTGCCGTGTGTTATGTGATGGTTGGCGATACCGTGAGAAATAAACTAGGCCAATCAGATAAGTTACTATTTTTGATTTGTAGTTATATATGCATACATTTGTTACTTACGCCTTTTTTTTTTTTTTTAGATAACAATAACACACAATGCATAGCGAAGGTAATACATGTAGCATGGATATAAACCAAGCATTTTTCTTACAAATTTTTCTCTTGCAGATTTCTTTCAAGAAGAATCAGCCTCTTGCAGTGACTCTTGTTGTTCCGAAGAATTATTATATGTTGACGGCTACTCTTGTGGTACCGAAGAAGTTTTTGTTCGTGGTAGCTCTTGTGGTGCCGGGGAATTTTCTGCCTGTGGTGACTTTCATAGTACCGAGAAATCTTTCGCATGTGGCCTTTGTAATACAAAACATGATATTGTCCATTGTATTACCCACGACCATTCTGTTGCCCATGACCATTCTGTTGCCCACGACCATTCTGTTGCCCATGACCATTCTGTTGCCAATGACCATTCTGTTGCCCATGACCATTCTGTTGCCCACGATCTTTCTGTTGCTCACGACCTTTCTGTTGCCCACGACCTTTCTGTTGCCCACGACCGTTCTGTCGTCTATGACCATTCCTATGATCTTGAAGTTGTTCACAATCTTGACCAATCTGTTGTTTATGCTGAATATGAAAATGAAACTGAAGCTGAAAATGGTCCATTACATCCAGTTGAAGTCGGGATGGTTTTTAAAAGCTGGGAAGAAATTGATGAGTAAGTAGTTCAATAGTTGGGTATATAAAGTTGTGCATTATTACGATTATAATAAGACAACTAATTCTTTTTTTTTTTCTATAGAAGGTTAAAATTTCATGGGTTAGAAGAAGAGTTTGCATTCACAATTACACATAGTGATAAGGACAAAAATAATAGTTTATCTCGACGACGTATTTATGCATGTTCAAGAGCCGGCCATATGTACCAAGAAAGGAAGCCCATATCAATGAAAGTCGTAACACAGGGCATAATACTGGTGATTGCAAGTTTCGCGTTAATGCTTACCATCGAAAGAATGATAATCTCATTCGTATAACAAAGGTCCAAAATCAGCATAATCATAAGCTTGTGAAAAACATAAATGTCCTTTCGTCACAATATAGAAAGCTCACCCCGACAATGTGTGATGATGTAAAATTACTAGCGGAATGTGGCGTAAAAGTTGGTGCAATAATTGATGTTTTGCAACATAAAAATCCTTAACAATATATTCATCCCCGCAATGTCTATAATTATACACAATTCCTTCATCGCCAAAATTTTGTTAAGAGTGATGCTGGCTCTGTGTATCTTGAGCTGATGAAAAAGAAGCAAGAAAACCTGGCCTTTCATATCGATGCCCGGTTTGAAGGTCAGGATAATCGTCTTGTAGGGCTTTGCTGGATGAGACCATCTCAACAAGAGCTCTGGGCACATTTTCATGATATTATTCTTCTTGACACAACGGCAAAAACCAACCGTTATTTGATGGTTTTATGTGTTGTGATCCTTGTAGACAATTATAATCGTTCGCGCCTTGCTGCTACGGCACTCCTCTCTGATGAAACTAAGGACAGTTTTGCATGGCTATTTACCAGCCTTTTTAATGCAAAAGATGGATTAGCACCAAGCTTGCTTTATATAGACGCCGATCCTGCTATGATTGCCGCAGTAAGCACTTCCTGGCCAAAGACAAAACACCACTTTTGTCTATTCCACATTCGAAAAAATTTGGAAAAACATTTTATGGGCAAATATGGTGATGATAAGTGGTGTAAATTTTTTTCTGCATTTTGTTATGTGCGCAATAGTCGCGTAGAATCGATTTTTGAAGAAAGATGAGCTGCACTGTTAAACGAGTATGAAGATGCCGCCAATTATCTGCATCGTTATCTTTACCAGTGTCGAGAAGCTTGGGCTCTTTGTTTTACGCACCGTGCGTTTAATGCAGGGATACAAAGTATGCAACGTGTTGAGTCTTATAATGGAATTATTAAGAACAATATTAACGGGAATTCGTCGCTTTTGGAGCTTGAATATGCAATTAAAAATTTGATAGTAAAGGAAAGCCGGTTTGTTAAATTTAATGAAGCTGTTAGTGAGCTGCCTGTAAGCCGGGATGAAGATTATCATGATCATTATTTTCAAAAGGTTGATATATTATGTCAACGTTACTTAACACCACCAATGCTTAAATTACAATGGCATGAAATTAACCGGAGCATGCATTATCGGTGTCGATTAGCTAGTTTGGATTGTGAACTTGAACGACGGGTATGTATTAAGTATTACAGTCCGGTGTTTTTCCAAATTTGGCATTCCCGAATATATACATGATCTACATTGCGGAACTTGCAGCGATTTTCTAGAATCTATTGTGAAACTAAATTTGATTGGTTACCAAATTTTCATATATATAACAGATAATCGGACGGCAAAAAGTGCTTTTTAAAAATGCTAAGCACGCTCATAAGTATAAGTTCTTATAAGCTGGATCAAGAAGCTGGTGCTGTGCGAACCTACGTTGTGTGTATTTAGAAATGTCGACAATATAACGTCAAATAAGAATTTTGGCATTTTGTAAGTGTATATTAGTTCTTTATTCAAAAGTACTGAAGTTGCTTTTTAAAACAAGTTTATCTATCTAATTTGCTACTAAAATTCATATATTTTAAACCAATTTTACCTAAATTGTCTTTAATATTTGTTAAATCGGCAAACAACACTTCCAAGTTCATGATTTGTTAAAAATATAAAGCTTAGTATTTTTAGACGTGATTTGTGAATGGTCAAGGTTTCCTATGATATGTAACTTTCATACGTACAATAATTAAGTATTTTGTACAATTTTTTTTTTGCTTTATTTAATCATTTTAAACTTGAAACGCTTATTCATATATGAATACTTAAATAACCACCTTTTTTCACATTTTCAGAATATTTTGGCTGCTTTTTTATATTGTCTCTTCGGTCTCACCAGCATCAGTTGCATTATGAAGATCTCGAACTTGTTGCAAAATTATTAATAATTCCTCTTTTTTTTTGTTCTTAATCCTCTAAATTGCGGTCGTTTAGCTTCATTTAAGGATCCGATTAAATTTTCGATTGCGAATACTATTTCTTCTTTTTTCAATGAACTCTCAGATGATTGTAATTGTGCTTCATCAAAAGTAACAGGAATAGAACGGGTAGGCTCAGATTTAATTAAGCCAAATTTACCCTTGATATAATTTATACGTTGAGCTTGGGCTTTATTGCTAAATGATTTCATTTGCACACTTAACTTATTATTTTTGTCTAAACCTTCAAAGCTATGATTTAGATTTGGATTTAGGAAACCAGTTTTTCTTAACCGAATTCGAAACCTCTGCGATTCTTCTTCATAGTCTGGACGGCTTCGTGGACCCGAACTTTCAGAATCTGCATATCCCATTGTAGCAAACAACTTTTTTCGTAGCTACCAAGATAATATTTATCAGGAAGAGAAATCTTATGTATAAATAATGATATTTTTATATTTATTCTTATATTTATTCTTACCTTCATGAATTTTGTACAATTTCTTGCAGCCATTTCCCAATGCTTTTGAGCTGGTATAGATGGAATTAGCGTTTTTAATGTTTTATTCACCTCTTCAAGTATAGCATCTAAACCTTGATGCTGATTAGACCATCCTGACCATGCTACAACAGAATTATTTTCGATAATTTGACGAATCTCAGGACGGAGACGTATTAATTGTTCTTCATCAGCTATTTCAATCGCTTGGTAAATGGGGTGCCGCCGTGCAGACCAGATAGGAGCAAATATTCTACGTGCAGCTGATTTAAGTAAAGGTTGATTATATCTAACGCCAGTGCGAAAGTTTATGATTGCTTGTAAGTACCAAAAGATCTAAGTGTAATTTAAATATTAATAATTGGAGTTTAAATATTTATAATTATAAATTACTAAATACATACCTGTTGATATTTTAATTTGTATAGTTCATTTTTTTGATTTTTAGCCCAATCAAGAAAGCCATTAACGGACGGATTAGAAGCTGAAACAACGTATGGCCAAACCAACTCCATTGCCATTGCATGCCGGTAAATATTACACACTGAATCCCATGCTTTATGGTGATCAGCACATTTTTTAAAATAACCTAACTGACTTTCGGTTCTATATCCTTGGCATTATGCAAAATCTCGTAAGTCAACGTCCCTATATTCGTAATATAATAAAAATTATTAATTTTTATATTTAAAATTACAGTTAATTATAACGAACAATGTGAGAAATTTTTAAAAAGTTCTGACTAGTGCTCCGATCGAGTTGACCCGAATGACCCGAAACCAACCCGGTTATAATAAATTTATTAGATGGGTTATGTCCCATATAGTAAATTCATTATTACCGGGTTGGTTTCGGGTCATTCGGGTCAACTCGATCGGAGCACTAGTCAGAACTTTTTAAAAATTTCTGGTATAAAAATTCTGCTATATTTGTCGCTCGCTAATGCATTATATGAAATTCGTTATATGGGTTTAGTGCTCCGATTGAGTTGACCCGAATGACCCGAAACCAACCCGGTAATAATGAATTTATTATATGGGACATGACCCATCTAATAAATTTATTATAACCGGGTTGGTTTCGGGTCATTCGGGTCAACTCGATCGGAGCACTATATGGGTTAGTGATTTAATAATTAAATTATTAAGTTGGATAGTAAATTTTTAATTATACTAATATAGTTTTTTTTTTCGAGCCTTTTTGGATATAGGACGTTCGTTATTTTGGTAATTGAATGTAGTTTAAATATTATTACCAATTCAATTCTACGAAGGCTTTTAACATATTCATTTCTTCGTGAAGTGGACCAGGCAACAAAATGATACTCGGGTATTCATTTTTAAATTTTTGTGCATAATGGTAGGGAAGTCCATCACAAACTACTACAATCCATTTTCGATTACCACTATTAATTCCACTAATATTTTGAATATGGTCAAAAACCTTGCGAATATTTTCAACGGAATTTGGATTGATTGGTAAAGGATCGGGAACAAGAATATCAGGTATTTTAACACCGCCTTGAGGTTCTAAATTTTGGGGTATACTTATTGAACTTGTAGATTTATCTGATATACTTGTATTAGGTTGATAGGGTCTAAAAATTAATGGCTTATTTGAATCTTTCTTGTCTTTCTTATCGGATATGGTTTGTTCTTTTTCTTGTTGAGTTTCAGCAAGTGTAGGAAGTTTTGCATGACATTGAGGACATTTACGCTTAGAATTTTCAATTTCAGTTTTACCACATTCACGACATTGTTTTTGATTGCTTGTTCTAGCACTTTGATTAATTACTAAATCGTCAATAACATTTATATCTTCTTTTTTTTCTTCGCACAATTCAGTTAAAATAAATGAAAGATAATCGTGAAGCTGACGATCAAGTAATACTTGCATTTCTGGAGTAAGGCCAAATAAACTTTCAATTTGCGACACATTAAGATTTTGATGTAGCCAAGGATTTTCAAAATTTTGTATTTGATTAGTAGGATTAAAGTTAAATAAAACAAAACTAGTGACCGTATGAAAGATCACTTTATTATATCCGCGATCCAAATAATTTTTTTGGCCTTTTTGTTCGTTATCAAATGCCATAAATACTAAACCGTTTGGAAATGGTTCAGAATTACCCGCTAAAGTTTCTTGCCATTTAATAAATTTGGTAAAACCACCAGCATTTATAATATGGCCATCGATGTCAATTATTGTTTTAGATTTTGCTATAGAGTACTTTATTGCTGATAGTGCTAAATTAATTGAAGATACGTATTTCAAATGTCTTATTCCATATATATTATCAATTACTACAGCGCATTTAAAAAGTTTTTCTACTTCGTAATGGTCTTCATTTTCGTTAAATGTAAGAGTTTTTATAAATTCTACTACAACTGGATTACGCATCATAAGCCATTTAGATGGGGAATAATTTAAGAGACTATCTAAATGAAATCGCTCACGGTCATTTATTAATTTAACGACATCATTATATAAGGCATTTCGTTCTCGTTTGGCGATTTCTATAGCAGCTTCAACACGCACTTGTTGATTATCATATTTATTATTCAATTGTTTCTTTAATATTTCATTTTCGAGTAGTAATTGTTTATTTAAACGTTCTAATTCATTAATTTTTTTTATAAGACTTTCATATTCGGGATCCGGTAATGACACTTGAACCTCAAAATCACAAAAATTCGGTTCATTATTAGACAATTCGATTTTCTTTTTATTTTTTTTCATTGGAATAAAAAAAACAGAATCACCAACTTTTTCTAATTGCTCAAGAACAAAATTTTTAACAATTATATTATTATAATGTTTTTGACATACGGAATAATCAGTCAAAGAATTAAGGAACGGAGACAATTTTGGAAGATACTTAACTAAAGCCTTGGCTTTATTCACTACCATGGGAGCATCCGCATGTCGCCACTTTTGCTTTTCAAGTGTTTCACATTTTGCCAACTCACTTCCCGGATAATCTCCAATGAGAAATTTAAACAAACAAGGTAACTCTTTGGCTTCTGTTCGTGAATTCGCCATGTCTATATATGAATATATATATATAATTTAAGTGGAAATATAAAAAAAACTGCTTTAAAAACCTTCGGGGATCCTCGCGGATTCTAAAACTACGAACTTTGAAAAATGTATTTTGACAATTTAATTTTTTTAAAAAATCGGGTATATCTTTTTTTGACATCATGAAGTTCACGGGTTTTGCATTAAGAAGAATGATAGTCCACCAATTAGATTTCAAGGCGCGATTTGGAATATTCTAGATTCGATTTCCAAAATTGGTAAAATACCGGACTGTATTAAGCATTTGGTTTATATTTTTTGTAAAAGTCTTAGTAATACTCTTTTTTTAGGTTAGTTCCGATTCACCAAAGGGTTTATTCTCTGAGGATATGTTTGATGCCTGCTTAATAGAACTTGACCAGCTGATTTCTGGTCTCGACCCAACGAAAATTTAGGAACTTTGGCATGTTCACTCTATTAGTAAAAAGAGCGAACATTTTGTTGTATTATATGATGACACTAGACACTTATGCACTTGCTTAACATTAATAAACTGCGGTCTTATATGTCGTCATTTTTTTGCCACCATGCTTGTATCCCCGAATGCTAAATTCCATATTGGACTCATCCCACAACGTTGGTATCAAGATTCATTTGTATTAGAGGTTTATTTGTTTTCTGGGCCAGTGGTTCCAGCAACGCCATTCGAGGAGTTTGGTGCAGTTGAGTATGATAGTGTCAATGTCGATTTTTCACACTTGGAGAACATCCGGGGAACTCACGTCTTTACTGCTGAGGTTCATGAAGAGATGACTCGAAGACAACAATGGGAGAAGAATTTGGTATCATGAAAAAAACATTAAATCTAGCTATTGCAGCGGGTAGAGTAGAGGAACTTTATGAAATTCATAAAAACTTTACTGGCCAAATGGAAAATAAAGTTGTAAGTCGAAGTGGTGATGATCATGCCGAGTTCGCGCTTACTATCAACAATCCTGTAAGTGTCAGGACGAAGGGTCGGCCCAAAGGATCAAATAATGTAAACTCTAATATTAAAGGAAAAAGTAATCAAGATACTAGAGAGAATAGGGTCGGAAGACCTCGAAAAGTATTACAAGAGGTAGCTTTAAATGTTAGCGAATCTAGTAAAAGCAAGGAAGAAAATGTGGTGTTTGTAATAAAGGAGGGCATAATGCACGTACTTGTCCTGAAGGGAGTTAGTACGATTTTGTAAGAGTTGGGAAGTTTTTATTTTGATCAAAGATCAATAAATAACCTGCATTGTAATGAATTTGATTTTATTATCGTTTGGGATTTTGGGATTAAAACCCATTTAATTGCATAAAAGACTTTACAGCATTGAGTTGAATTTACATAATAAGTATTGCCTGAAATGCTATATAAATCTAATCTAATCTAAACCAAACTATAACCCTAAAGTCTAACTATATTTTAACCCAACGAAATCGTATATGAATATTCGCTACCACCAAGATACTTTAATCCAAACGAAAGAACCAGCGAAAGTGTTGACAGTGAAGCAAAATACTAACCCAAAATGAAGACATCAGTATAAGTGACAATAGTAAAGTGAAACATGGCCCAAAAACAAAGACACTAGCGAAAGTAACGACAGTAAAGCGTAATACTGACCTGAAACGAAAACGTCAGTGTAAGTACAATAGTAAAGTGAAACATTGACCTGAAACAAAGACACCAGAAAATTGACGATAGTAAAACGAAATACCGACATAAAACGAAGACACCAGCGATAGTAAAGCAAAGAACCAATCCGAAAGCAAAGACATCAGTGTAAGCAATGAAACACTGACTCAAAAATGAAAGTACTAGTGAAATTGACGATAATAAAGCGAAGCACCGACCTAAAACGAAGACACCAGCGATAGTAAAGCGAAGCACCGATCTGAAAGCGAAGACATCAGTGTAAGCGATAAAACACTGACCCAAAAACGAAAGTACTAGTGAAAGTGACGATAATAAAGTGACTGAAAACGAAGGTGCCAGTGTAAGACAACAGTAATTAACACGAAAATGAAAACTTTCAAAGATGAAAGTACAAGCAAAAGTACAATAGTAAAGCCTAAAAATGAAGATATTAGTATAAGCGACAGTAGTAAAGCGAAACATTGATCTGAAAACAATAGTAAAGCAAAACACTGACCTGAAAGATACAAACGAAAGTGACGACAAAAAAAAAGGGCTTATCTAGTGTAAAGTGTCATTTAGATTCAATTAAAGTTAGAGTAAGTGTTAAGGTTTTAGTAATTATGCGATAGGGTGAAACCTGCGCTATGTAACGTAAATCTACGCTTATGTGATATTCGAAAATTCTTTGTTAGAGCCTATTTTAGGGTTCATAAAATCGTTTATGTTAATGCGTAGAAGGTGGTTACCTATGCAGATTCTGAGTTATAAGTGATTTTGAACAAAGCGAACGTTTGTTATAAAATTTTCTGGTCGTGTGCAGAACGTTACATTAAGGCGTGATAGTTTATGGTAGGGTTAGGGTTAGTGTTTATATTATAGTTAGAGGTTAGAGATTTATATAGTAAATCACTCAGGAAAACTTTTGGTTAGAGTGTGAAAAGTGCTTTCTTATATAAATTTTTGAGCAGTAAACGAGCATGTGCCCGTCAAAGTAAATTTTGTTTTGTTTGGTTAGGGTTAGGGTTAGGATATTGCTATTAGACTAGGGTAGGGTTAAAAGGTTCTATATAAAGATTGTTTTGAATTTTTCTGATTGTGCTACGTAGCAGTACCCCTAGCCATGACAAAAAAAGTTCAGGTCATGTGATAACTGATAAAAATCTTTAAGTTTATTTAGATTAGGGTTAGAGTTAGGAACAGGGTCGGGGTTAGAGAGTGCTATAAGTAAAATTACCTCCCTGACATTTTTTGTTAGTGCACAGAAGGTTGTTTCTTATGAAGTTTGTTGAGAAATAAACGATTTCTTCTAATTTTCTTTAGAGCGAACGGTTGTTTTGAATTTTTCTGATTGTGTTACATTACACCAAATTGGAAATCCTTATTGACTAATTTACTGCAGATCGTCACATGACCTGAGCTTTTTTTGCCATGGCTAGGGTACTCCTACATAGTTGCTACATTATACCTGATCTTGAAATTTGATTGGCTGTGAAATTTTTTATAGTGGTAATTTTATCCCATACATATTGGTTACATGATTGCAATCTGATTGGACAATCAAAATGTGGTGTTAAACACCAGTGGTGTGATTTATCAATGTCCTATTTTTAAATTTTTTTTATTAATTTATTTTATTTCGGCACTGCGAGAAAAACAACAACTTTCGAAACCTTGCACATGCCAACTACGACTTCCGACACTTTCAAAAACGATAGAAAACAAAGAAGCGAAGATAATAGCTAACTGTGGGTTGAGCGAAAATAAGTGTGTAGGGCTAGTTTTTTGTATATAGTAATAGAATTAGATGCGACGAAGTGCGAAAGTAGTTTAAAATATTTGTAATAATGTAAAAATAATATGTAATATATAATAAAGTATGTAATATTAATTAAAAATATATATTTAATAAATGTAAAATATATATCACTCTCCTCAACGATCACTTGTACCGGATTTTCACACATACAAAAAACAAAAAATTTGCTGGAGTTGTATGAAGAAGCGATACAAAATAACAGTTTTTATGCAGGTTAACCAAGGGTTTCTGGTCTATCGCCTTTGGGGACTCCTATATATATTTGGCATGCAAACCAAAAGCGTTAGTATACAAGATAACTGGCAGGAGGTGGTGCCCTTGTATACAAAATTTTGGAGAAAGAAGTCTTTCGTCAATGAAGTTTTTTGTATAAGGCTTAATGGAGAACAGCAAATGAGTTTTTTACTACACTCCTTGGAAAATTTAAAGGACATGAACCGAACTCCACTGCCATATTCAGCTTTTCTCGGTTTTTTTAGAGAATATTTTTGCCGATGTAAAAGTGGGAAATCCAGTTTACCACCTCCAAAAGATCAGCATTGTTTACAATACCGAATTGGGAACGAAGTCACGAGAAATCACATTCTGCCACGTGTAGGCCGAGGACTGGCTCCGGTTTCGGTTTGGAGGTTTTTTCTAGAAAATTCTTGCAGGGCTAACTCTACCCCGAAGATAATGATAAATATAATACGAACTAAATTTAGAGTAGAGCTAGATTTAAGAGTATTATGTAATTTTTAACCAATAGTTTATCCTTTTTTAATTTTACTTTCTTTTTTTTGTCTTCTCTATCTTTTCTTTTTTTTTTGTTTTGTTTGTTTTGGTTCATGTTTAGGTGTTGTAGGCTTTTTCCACCTTTTTTTATCTCCTTTCTTTCTTTCACATACTTTGTTTTTTCTTTGTGATATGGATGTAAATATTCCTTATCCTAGAGGCTAGGTAGGGTAGATTAGAAAAAAGTTAGTAATCTTGATAGGTTAACAACTTCCAATTGGTGAACTGGAGACGGAACCTCCAGAAAGTTGGAGGCCCTCTAGGGAGATAAATTGTTGTTGCAATAATCGCGGATAGGTACTTCAGTAACCGGACGAGTCTTTATTGTTAAAATTGGAGGATTATAGACAGAAATATCTATAGGTGTAAAATCACCACATCCAATATATAATAAAGGCAGGATTATTAACAAAAAAAAAAATAAAAAAATAAATGTAAAATATAATATATAATAATAATAAATAAAAAAATAAAAATTTTATAATAAATTGAGAAACCGTGCGAAATATTGCGAAACTCTGTAAAAAAGTATGATTATGTGAATATATATATTATTTATTTAATTTTTAAAAAATTTTGAAAATTTGCGAAAATTGGCAAAATGTTGTGAAACAATGCGAAAACATTACAAAATATGCGGAAATATTACTTTTGTGATCCTGCAACCCCCAAAGGATCATTTTTTTATTCACATTGTATCATAAGATTTTTGAAATATTACGTCAATAACTTACGTAAGATTACATATATATAATTCACTGATGTACTATAGCGTAAACTTACGTAATTATTACTTCTACATAATATTCTGAACTAATTGTAAGATTTTCGCAAATTTACACTAGAGTAAAAACTTGCGAAGATTTACGCATATTTTTTTTGCTGATGATGAAACAAATATTGATATAGTACGTTTTAAATATAGTAAATCAGCATTGGCATTGGACATACGTCCAATGCCAACATTGCTTAGTAGATAATCTCTAAATATCGCTAATAATTGATTATTATTAGGTTAAATGGAAAAAACTCACCGAAAAAGAAGTCCCTAAAAATATTGCTGAACGAAAGGGTTTGGAAAACTTCTATGCGCTTTAACGTTAAGGTCAGAAGAACTGAAAGATTTCCTTCAGAAAAATAGAAATAATTTGGACCCATTACAAGCCGAAGGCTTTCAAAACCTACTAACTGGCCTTGATGATTTTTTCGAAGTGAAATCAACTGTGTCCTTTGACAAAGATAATCGTATAGAAATATTTTCTTCTGTATCTTTAGAAAGTACCGATACAATTCGTGCTACATCAAATTTTTATGGAAAACCAATGTTTTCTAACGTTACAGTAAATGCACCTAATAATCAAGAAATGAATTAAATTGGTATAGCTTAGTAAGTATCAGTTTCATTTTATTTGATTTACACATATTCTAACGCTTTTTAACAATAAATAACGATAATAACAGCTATAAGCGACAAAGTTAGGGCAGTGTCATTAATCACCTGATTATTTTTTATCAGAGGCCTACACCCCCTCCCTCTTCCTTAATATATATATAGTCAGGTTCTTATATATAATTTCAACTTTTTTTTACCCCCTCCCCTCTAAAAAATCATCTGATTTTTGTTACTCCCCTTAGGAAATATTTTCTAATTTCATGAGTAATATATACTAATGCATATAAAAAATATCATTTATAAGACTTGTTGATACTCAAGTTTTACCAAGCAATAGACAAAGATCCGTTAGAACTCGCTCTTGTTCGTTGGTATGATAAAGTCAGTGAATTATAGGGATGTCCTAAATTGAAATTAATTAAACAATACAGTTGTATATCTATAGATAGTATAGATAGAACTGTACATATAGTTGCAAGATTTGAAAAAACAAATGAATATTTGATGAACAGTTTTATGTTCTAATATTTAATGCGTATATTTAAAGGTATCT
This sequence comes from Gigaspora rosea, assembly GCA_003550325.1. Classification (NCBI taxonomy): domain Eukaryota; kingdom Fungi; phylum Glomeromycota; class Glomeromycetes; order Diversisporales; family Gigasporaceae; genus Gigaspora; species Gigaspora rosea. Next base: position 53,682 of record QKWP01002299.1, read on the forward strand.
AATATTTAAAGTGTATCCAAATTAAAGTATAATGCTAATTATCGATTAATAACGTAATGATCGATATATAGCGATTTTGATTAGTTTGATGATAATCGATAATTTGATTTACATCGATTACTTACCTATTTTCATTATTAATCGATTTTTGATATATATTGATTTATAACAAGTTAATCGATGTGTAACATTTAGTTTTAATCGATATAAATCAATTATGCGTTATAAATTAATATAAATCTACTTAATATATTTCGTGATGTTTATAATATACTTTTTGGAAATAAAAGAATCTTTCATCAAAGATATTTCTACAAGTTCTTGGCCAAATTCAATGAAAATTTTTTTATTTGATTTTTTTTTTTTGATCCATAGAATTCAATAAAAAAATTTTCATCGAATTTGATCAAGTAGTTGCAAAGATATTTTTGATCAAAGTTTTAGAGAATTTTAAAATACGTATCATATAACAGATACGTTTAAATTTGTTGATAAAACTTTGATTAAGGATGTCTTTGCAACCATCTGATCAAATTTGATGAAAATTTTTTACTTATTCTACAGATTCATAAAATTTAAATAAAAAAATTTCTAAGAAAGTTTTGTCAAAAATTTACTATATAAGGTAGATAGGGGTATTATAGCGAATAGGGGTATCATAGCGAATTTGTAATATCTTGCGATCCCGTGATCCAAATCGGATAATTTTTTCACCATTTGAATCCTCTTAATAAGAGGATTCAGATAATATAAAAATTGTCCAATTTGGAACACTAGATCACAAGATATGAAAGGCAGAATACTAAATTAGATATTATCGAGTATTATGATGAACCATCGGTTATACAGTTGCAACAAAAAATGTATCGATATTACGAAGAACTGTGATAGGTCCAAAATTAAAATAAAACTGATGTAATTTGATGCGTTTTAGTTTGTAGCACAAATGATTACTGCCTTTGGTGCCTAATATTAAATCCTTTAAATCCTTTACTAGTTACAAATTAAATCTTTTAAATCTTTTACTAGTTACAAAAGGCATCGATTCTTTTTTTCCTAGCAATGTGTATTAAAATATTAAAAACGAAGTGCCAAAAGTTTCTAAAGCAGCTTTTGAAAAAGTATCAAGAGCTGCTAGCATCCGTACTTACATTTTTTTGTTGCTTTTTTTTCGGATTTTTTTCAAGCACATTTCGTAACGACTGATACAATAACTGATAAATTTTAGATCATTTGTCGATATTTACTTGCTCATTTAATAAAAAGTATAATTTATTGAACTAGCATACGCGTTACATAAAAGTATATAGTTTGCTACGTTATCACGATGCTTAAAGATAGAAAAATTACGTGATACTTTTAAAGATTGTAATAAACTAACATGCTACCGGTTTCTTATATTAATCGGCGAAACACTATTCAAGCAGCACTTAATGAGTTAAATAATTGCCCTCCAAATTCTAAACCCCCAAGCATTAATAGTGTTGCAAAAAGTTTTGGAATTCTCGAAATAACTCTTCGACGTGCTATAAAAAATAATGGCCCATTAATTGTTCAGGCCCACTAAATATACTTACCGAGCATAAGGAAAATCAGCTTGCAGGCTATTGTATTAATATACAAAGGCTCGGGTTTGGTTTAACGAGATCTGGTGTTAACTATTGTGTAATGGAGATCTTGAGACTAAATAAGCAAACACATCTTTTTGGAAATAGTGGGCCAGGTCAAGATTGGTGGGTGCGTTTCATGAGGGATCATCCTGAATTATGGTTTTATGTTCCCTAGGAGTTATCAGAAGTACATACCCAAAAAGCCAATGCAACTATTGTAAAGGATTACTTTGAAAAACTTAGTAAAATTATTAATGAAAATTCACTCACTATTACACAGATTTGAAACGGGGTTTACCCTTATTCCTAAATCAGAAAAAGTTATTGCGCGAAAAGGTGCACGCCAAGTTTACAAAGTGGTACACAGAAATACCCACAAGCATATTTCTGTAGTACTAACTATTTCAGTCACTGGGGGTATGTATACCACCTTTATTTATTTATAAAAGTGTCCGTACAATCCCAAATCTATTAAAAGGCGCACCTCTTGGAACCGTCATGGGTTTCACAGATACTGGATACATGCGTGAAGAACTTTTTCAAAAGTATCTTAATCATTTCATTAATTCTATCCCACCCACTCGTCCAGTCTGTTGATACTCGATGGTCACAAAAGTCACATTAACTATATGAGTGTTGACTTTTGCTACAACAACAGCATCCTTCTTTTCGCATTACTACCTCATACAACACATGTTTTGCAGCCGTCTGAGATACCATTTGCCAGATTAAAAAAGAGTATGGTAAAGCAAGCGATAAATATCATAATAATAGCAACGGCAAAATAGTTACCAAGCATACCTTTGCAAAAATCCTTGGCCTCGTTTTTACAGAAACTTACATACCGTATATCCCAAAAATAAGCAACCATTTTTGGCCAAAAAATTACACGAAAAAACAAGGTGTTGCTTATTTTCGAAATATTGAATTTATTGAAAAAATTGAAAAACGTACTAATAAAAAGTTGTCCAAATGATACCAAATTTTTACTGTAAGTGTATTTTTATGCGCTGAACAACTTTACTTAATCGACCTTTTGAAGTTTACTTAGTAGAAACAAAATTTTATATGTAGCAACTGCTGACGCGTTTTTTTAGATTTTTGAAAAAAATCAGGGGGGTTGCTTATTTTAGGGGGTTGCTTATTTTTGGGAATATACGGTACCTCTAGTGATTCGTAATGCTTACAGAACCACTGGGATATGGTTAGTGTTCCAAGTTGATTAAAATTTTATCAATCGGTTAGTTGCCAACTATAGTTGCAACTAACCAGTTATGTATGTCACATGATCAATTTAGTCGATTAGTTGGTTAGTTGGTTAGTTGGTTAGTTGCCAAGTTGTATAACAAAAAATACGATTGTGTAATATTTTGGTACCTGAGTGCTATAAAGTAAATGAAATTAGAATGAAGAGTAAATATTCATAACTTGAATAACAATTTAATTACTTAGTATTATTAAAAATTCTTTATTTGAGGCCAAAACTTTGTTTAGTGTTTTTGTATTTACACAAACATATAAAATAAACATTACTGTGCTGACTATTATATCGACTAATTTGGGCAAATATTCGAATTCCGTTCCTGGTATATCATTTTAGAAAACCATAACAAAGTATGGTGCAAAAAATCTAAAAACCATAATTATACCTTACAAAGGTATTAAATTCCTAAATTATTAACAACAATAAAATGCGTACATATATAAATTTTTTTTATTGAAGTCGATAATTTAAGAAATATATACTTTAACAGTTAATGTGTTTCTTGATTATCTGCTTGCTATAATCTGTAACCTATAATCAAGTTACGCATTAAAATTAAATTATCGACTTCAATAAATCTAAGTATGCATTTAATTTCATTGTTGATATTTTGTCTCTATATAGTGCATTTGTGGTTTTTAGATTTCTCGCGCCATATGTACGTACATACGTATAAACGTACGCATTGTAATTTATCATAAGCAAATGCCAACCTGGCAAAATCATATTAGCAGGATCATGTAATTTTAAGATATATTCAAGCGCATCCACTTATTTGCGTGAGTAATACAAACCCCTGGAGAGAATCCAAACATGCATAAAAAGAAAAAAGTAAAATAGGCAAAAGCCAATGTTTAAATCGATCTTGGTGCACTAATTAATGCGGAAATAAAATTTTACATATAGAGGTGTTAATTTAATCTTAATAACCTCTAACATTAAGGCTCTAACTCTAAATTTATATCTCACGCACTTAGTTTATTTACAAAAAATTGGATTTCCTTTTGGTTTGTATTACTCGCGCAAACAATAAGTATTTAATTCACATGCTTAAATTTTTTGCCAATTTCTCATTGGTATGTATGTACCTGTACGTTTATATTTATTATTCTCGCTCAGATTTCATATTAAACACTTCTTTATTAGACATTATGAAGATACATGATGATAGTGCTCCACTTTATCACTTTCTCTTCTGCTATTATATATTGTGCTCCTAACGACTCTATGTACATGTGAATATGCTCACATGACGAAGCATAATATCTAATGTCTAATAGAGGATTGCTAACGATAAAGTGTGGCGCATTCTACTTTTAATAAAGTAGCAAGTTAGAGCCAACGCTTATGTTGCGACGCATTCAACTCGTTAATTTTTTCAATTTTTTTTTTGTTTTTGTGAGTTCGAGCCCACACTATGGTGCGGTGCCTTCAACTCATTACGCATAACAACAAGCAGGGCGATAGGTGCAATGAATGAAAGAGGGCAGGAGGGATGGGAACTAGATCATAATCGGGCATCAAAGAGAACAAGTGACAAGACAAGTGAAGTAAAAAAGCACTTAGATTTACCATTTACTTCCACATGTGTCTTTGTAATCCCTGTTGCATGCGTACGTTCTATAATCTCTATTACATGCATATCTATAATCTCTGTTGCATATAATCATATGCTATTACCTTTTTCACATAAGCCTCAATTTCATATAAGCTACAAATCGGGTTAGCCTCGCGATAATAACCCTAGAGTGACTATCGTCAACGTTAGGGTTATTTAATGTCGCGGATGATCATGAAATTGGATTATCGTGAATCCACGTGATCTCCATATCATCAGATTTTCTAAAATTTCTGTAAATTGTATAAACAATCAATCTAATCGATCTACATTACGTAATCAAAACAATCGAATGCTATAATCGGGGTCCATATGCCTATAAATCGCATTTTTGATAATGTATCTATATAGACCTTCTAACTGTATCAAAAAGGCGACCCTAACCCTAAACACGAGGCAAAAATTTTTTTTGTTAGTAGTTTTATAGATTTAACTCTAAACACGAGGCAAAAATTTTTTTTTTGTTAGTGGTTTTATAGACTCTTTTTTGTCTCGTGGTTAGGGCTAGAGTTTTATAGACTCTTTTTTGCCTCGTGGTTAGGGTTAGGGTTTTATAGACTCTTTTTTGCTTCGCGGTTATAGTTAGGGCTAGGTCGCCTTTTTGATACAGTTAAAAGGTCCTTTATATATAAATATCAAGAATATATATAGGCATACCGACCAGTTATAGCATTCGATTGATTACGTAGTGTAGATCAATTAGATCGATTGTTTACACAATTTTCGAAAATTTTAGGATATGGAGATCATGTGGATTTCACGATAATCCAATTTCACGATCATCCGCGACATTTAATGCTTATAAAACCTGTTTTAAGTGACATTCGATTACTAAAAGCTATTATGCTCCAATACCTTCCAGTTAAGTCCAGCGATCTTCCAGTTCCAGTAATTCCTACTGGAATGTTCTAGTGAACAACACTGAAATAGACGGATCTCATTCTTAATCATTATGATGATATAAATCGCTTAAACCAGCGCTTTGGTAAAATGTAACTTTTAATAGTGTTTGATACACGGTACTCCTTTAATATATAGTATAAAATGTACATACTAAAATGGTAAATTACAAATAAGCATGATGATAAGCTTCACTAATTTACTTGTTATATACTAATACAGCAATTTCAATTATATTATAGCGCTAGTTGTTTAGTTGATTAATATTGACAATTAATTATTTAGCAACTAGTTGACAACTAACAATTAATCGTAATCGAACTAGTTGATAACAAACTGGTTAGTTGATTAAATTTTTTTAAATCGGTTAGTTAAAAAGTTGACAACTATTCGATTTTTCAACTAACGATTTGGAACACTAGATATGGCCCTTTAATCCTAGTGCAATTGGTGATAATCGTTTAGACCCTTCTTTAGCAACTGAACAGTTTAAAGATTCAAATTCAGATAACTTACTATTTGTTCAGCCGATCAGTACAATTATAACATCACCAATTGCACAACCAAGTCATCCTTGTTCTACTCGCCTAAATATTAAAAATTTAAAAGAAAATTATATTTCACTTAGAAATAAAAATGACTTATTAAAGTCTCAGGTCGCAAAACTAAATGAAGAGCTAGAAACCTACAAAAACCCGGAACATGTGCATTTCGTCTGGCACTTAAGTATCCCGTTTCGAAAGCTCAATATTCTTAAGAGGCACCTGAAACTGTGTCGTTTGCCCCTAAAAAAAAGAGAAAGACACTTCCATTTGCTCGTGCTCGACTTTTAACTAATAAAAAAAGTTGGCAGCAAATAAAAGAGTTAAATGAAGAAGCTGAATAAAAAGCTGAAGAAATCAGACAAAAAAAGAGGCTACCGCTCAAAAAAAGGAAGCAGTGGCCCAAAAAAAGGAAGCGGCAGCCCAAAAATATGCAGTAGCGGCCCAAAAAAAAAAAAAAAAAAGTTACCCAAAAAAGAGGTCGACCAAAAGCTACACTTAGTATAGAAAATGAATCGGGTTAGAAATTTATTTTTGGCAGTTTTTTGTCGTTAAAATTAAATTCGCCATAATACCCCTGTCGATCAAATTCCGGATTTAAATAACGTTGCACATGATCATGATCATTTGTACGACTTTGATTTTTATAATTGTTTTTTTTTATATCATATTATTCTTGAATATAATATGAGTCGATTGTTATAAATATTTAGATTTTTATATGGGTAAATAAAAAGTTTTAATATGAGCAACTTTAAGTTCGCCATAATACCTCTATCTACCTTATGTCTGAAAATAAGCTACTACCTAAAATAAGCTACCCACTAGCTACCCTGCTGATTTTTTTAAAAATTTTAAAAAATTTGTTAGCAGTTACTATATATAAAACTTTTTTTTACTAAGCAAACTTCAAAAGTTTAATTAAGTAAAGTTGTTCAGCGCATTAAAATACATTTATAGTAAAAATTTAGTGATATTTAGACAACTTTTTATTAGTACGTTTTTTAATTTTTTCAAAAAACTCAATATTTTAAAAATAAGCTACTTTACAATTTTTTGTGTAATTTTTTGGCCAAAAAAGGTAGCTTAATTTTGGACACATATGGTAAATGTATCTGTTATATGATACACATTTTGAAATTCTCTAAAACTTTGATCAAATATATCTCTGCAACCATTTGATCAAATTCGATAATATTTGAATTCTATGAATCCATAGAAATCAAATAAAAAAATTTTCATCAAATTTGATTAGGTGGTTGCAAAGATATCTTTGATCAAAGTTTTAGAGAATTTCAAAATGCGTATTACAAGGACCAGTCAAGGACCCCAGATATCTAGTATAGAGGTCATACTTGTTTTTTTTAGCAAAAACCCCTGAAATTTAAAAAGCCAAAAACAGTTTTTGCCAATTATCTTGGCATCCAGTAGATCAATTTGAACAAACTTTTTTTAAAATAAAGCTCTTAGTGAGGCGTATCTAACAAAAAAAAGTTTATTCAATTCTGATCACTAGATCAAAAGTTATTTAAACAAATATATTTTGTCATTTTTAGCAAATTGGGCCAAAATTGGCCAAAATCCAGTTATAATTTATATGAGAGATGTCCAGGGTCCTGTATTATATAACAGATATATTTAAATTTTTGTCAAAGCTTTAATCAAGGATATCTCTGCAATCACCTGATAAAATTTGATGAAAATTTTTTTACTTATTCTACAGATCCATAAAATTTAAATAAAAAATTTTTATCAAATTTTATTAGGTAGTTGCAGAGATATCCTTGATCAGTGTTGGCATTTGGACTACAATTATTATAAAACGCACTTATAGTGTTTTACCACCATAGGTAAATTAGATTTGCAAATTTGTGTAACAAAAACAAAAAAATAAATTTTTACAAAACAAAAAATAAATTTTAATTACTTTAGGGTTAGAGTAAGGCCTGAGATTTTATTGGGGCATTAGTATATACAAAATTTAGCGAGAAATTTTTTTTATTAGAGCCCCAAAGGTAGTTTCATAAGCAAAATTTTGAGAAATGAATGTTTTTTTAAAAAAATAAACAAAAAAACGAAATTTTTTGTTATACTTGATTTTAAATTTTTGATTGGCTATTCTAATAGTTTGTGTAATATGGTGTAAAACACCATAGGTGCATTTTAGTAAAACTCTTTGGACTATGTCCAATAAAAATTTTATTTGGACATAGACAAATATGGACATGGACTAATCCAAATCGTGTCCATGTTCATATCTTTCTATATTGAAATTTTCATAATATTCCAGACTTTTACCAAATTTTAGTTTCAATTTTGTTTTATATCGGAATATTTCAGAGCTGCAGCCTATGCGTTTTATTTGGACTAAGTGCCTTATGTCCAATAAAATAATATGAACAATATGGACATAGTCTATAAATGTTCATGTCCAATAGTCCATATTGCCCATGTCCATATTTTGCCAGCACTGTCCTTGATCAAAGTTTTGTTAAAAATTTAAACGTATCTGTCATATAATACATATTTTGAAATTTTTTAAAACTTTGATCAAAGATATCTTTGCAACCACATAATCAAATTTGATGAAAATTTTTTATTTGATTTCTATGGATCCATAAAATTCAAATAAAAAATTTTCATCAAATTTGATTAGGTGGTTGCAGAGATATCTTTGATTAAAGTTTTAGAGAATTTCAAAATGTATATCACATAACAGATACGTTAACAAAACTTTGATTAAGGATATCACTGCAACTACTTACGTGGGTTGGATGAAAAGTTTTGTTAGTAGATCAATATCTTGATCATTTTTAAATATACAGTTTTAAATTTTATATATATTAATATAGTGGTTATAATGAATTTATAAAAAAAATTTTAATTAATTTTAATTAGATAGTTGTTGAAAAAATTGGTTTTTAAATTTATTAATTTAACCAATTGAAATTTATTATTATAAAAATTTAAATTAAGTTATTTATATTAAAAATTTTTATATAATAAAAAAAATTTATATAACCAAAATAATGAACTATATTTATATAATTAAAATTTATATAAATAAATTTTATTTATAATTATTTGAAGTAATTTTATTATAAATTAAATATTTTACTATATATAGTAATTAATTTACTAAATTTAGTAATAAAATTTATCTATATAACAATTTTTAATTTTTGGTTGTTTTAAATAAATTTAATAATTTTATTTGAAAATAGAATAGTTATAAATAAAAAAATTATTGCAAAATTATTATTATTATTTATAAAATTTATAAAAATATTAAAAAATAAAAAACTATAGCTTCGCAAAATCTAATTAAACAAAGAAAAATTTTAAATTGTAAATTTTTTAAATTTTAATATGTTAATTTAAAAATAATTATATATTTAAAAACTATATAACTGATTTTAGTAGAAAATTAATTAAATTTTTAAATTTTTTTTATATATACTTAAGATAAAGTTTAATTAATTTTTATATAAAAAAATTTGCTATATTTTTTATATAATAAATTAAAACTTCAATATTTTAAAAACTATCTGATAAAATACTTAAAATTTTTTTTATATATTTATTATAACCACTATATTTATATATATAAAGGTTAAAACTGTATCTTTAAAATTGATCAAGATATTAATCTACTAATAAGACTTTTCATCCAACCTACGTAATAAAATTTGATGAAAATTTTTTTACTTATTCTACAGATCCATAAAATTTAAATAAAAAATTTCTATCAAATTTTATCAGGTGGCTGCTGAGATATCCTTGATCAAAGTTTTGTCAAAAATTTAATTTAAATATATCTGTCATATATTATACGCGTTTTGAAATTCTCTAAAACTTTGATTAATTGCCAATTCAGATAAGATCAGCAATATTTCTATATTTAGAATTGGGGCAAAACAAATATATAAACAAGGTAGTACAAAATCTGGATCAGGCCTATATATATATAATTTTTATATGATTTAAAGGATTTTAAAGACATTTTTACTCATATTTTCTTATCTACTGGTCCGATTTTAATGAAATTTTACAAGTAGATGCACAAGGACCTGCTCTACAACTTTACTTATATCAAAAAATAATATTTATTTAGTGCAAAAAAAACTTTTTATTAGGCCTAAACCAGATTTACTAATATATTGTTTATATATTTGTTTATCCCCAATTCCAAATATGGTAATAATATTGCTATAGTGCTGATCTTATCCAGATTGGTAATTAAAGATATTTCTGCAACCATCCAAATTCGATAACAATTTTTTTATTTGAATTCCATGGATCCATAGAATTCAAATAAAAAAATTTTATCGAATTTGGTCAAGAACTTGTAGAGATATCTTTGATCAAAATTTTAGAAAATTTCAAAACGCATATCACATGACAGATATATTTAAATTTTTGACAAAACTTTGATCAAGAATATCTCTGCAACCACTTGATCAAATTTGATGAAATTTTTTTTATTTAAATTTTATGGATCCGTAGAATAAGTAAAAAAATTTTTATCAAATTTGATCAGGTGGTTGCAGAGATATCCTTGATCAAAGTTTTAGCAACAAATTTAAATGTATCTGTCATATGATACGCATTTTGAATTTTTCTAAAACTTTGATCAAAGATATCTTTGCAACTACTTGATCAATTCAATGAAAATTTTTTTATTTGAATTCTATGGATCCATAAAATTTAAATAAAAAATTTTTTATCAAATTTGGTCAGGAACTTGTAGAGATATTTTTGATAAAATATTTTTCTATTTCTAAAAGGCATATTATAAAAAAGCTGCGCCAAATGAAAAAAAGCTATGGTCCGGTGCAGAAAGATTTGTACCTCAAGCACTAAAATTAATTTTGTCCATATAGAAAAGTTCTTCAATTTTAACAATTTATTTATAATTTTTTTATGCCAAACAAAGTAGGTTCTGGGCTATCTTTTGATATATTTTTTGTTGCTATTTTATAAATATTTTGTTGAGCAATAAATTTTTGAAAAAATTCAATTAAATTAAAAAAAAATAGATTTTTTTTAAAAATTTTTAGATTTTAGGCATTATCGCAAGCTATATGCAGTGTATAGTATTGTACTATGCAAGTGCATAGCCCTGCATATGCTGAATATATAGTTAAGAGTAGGGTGAACGTAGATCATTTTTCATATAAACCCATGCACAAATTTTTTTGTGTAACATAGATGAAAATCGATTACAGCATGTGATTCTAGAAATTTCCATGACAATTACCCAGTTACAATTTATCGTACGGGTGACTCTTTTGCTTAACCAATTTGGTGAAAGCATCTAACCAGCACTATGCCTGTAAAAGAACGAGAGTTTTTACTCTCCTGGTTAGGATCATTTGTATCCATCAGACACCCCGTATGAACTACTGACAGTTAGTGTCTCTAACTTAAATTGGTGTTCTTTGTTGTTGACCTTATATTGAATTAGCTAAACAATACACGGATTCCAATCCACATAACCGACCTAGTGCTAAAGATGTTAGCTCAAAACTATCAAAATGGCGCATGATTTTGATGAATCCCTCAGTAACAATATCACTCGAAGAATTCGATATTAAAAGTAGGTTTATTTCTGCTAATGACGAGGTCCAAACAACGCGGAAGGATAATTATTACCTTGAAAAGATTACTGTGGAATCACATACTACAAAAATTCGACTATTGCATTATTTTCTGAAAATATGTTTCATAAAGGTAAAACCGAATTTAGCTTTATCTTCGTTAAATAACTATATTTCAGTCGAATATTTTTAAAATTCTTAGCTGGTGAAAAATTTATTAAGTCAGGTTATTTAAAATTTTTTTAGTTGGGAGAAGACTATATTGGTCGAACGATTTTAAGGTTTTTATAACCTTGCGAAGACTGTATTCAATTAGATTATTTTAAAGCTTTCAAAGCTGGCGAAGACAATGTTTGGTAATTTTTAAAATTCTCAACGATTTTTAAAATTTTTAATTGTTGGGCGAAGAATGAATGGGGTCAGGAAACATTTTAAGCTCTTATTAACTGAAAACCAAATCTTTCAATTCACACAGGAAAGGACGCTTCTGATACATAGTTAATATTGTATATATCGATATTTGACCTATTATCGATAAAGCATATTACGAAATTATTGTCAAAAACAAATTCCAAGAAGCACTTGATAATTTTCAAGTTCTAACTCTTGTCATAACGCAGATGAAGGAAGGGATTTATAATCTTGAATTCAAATTCGAAACTATTTTTTTCCCTTGTAAGGTTGCTTAAAAGTTCAAAAAAGAAATAAATATATTTATATAAAATAGTTCATTGCATATTAGACTTTTTTTATTGAAACTGATCTATAAGTCGGTTCGAAGTTTTTTTTTATGGTTGCAACTAATAAAGATAAAGTTTTATGAACAAATCAAAATAAAAGCGACATAAAAAAGTTTAGATATTAGTAAAGAGCGACGCTTACATCAGAAGTATTTTTTTTAATAATACATAATTAGATACTGTATACTAAGTCTAATTTAAAAAGTTGTGATGCCAATTATAAAGTCACTTACTTTCGAAGTCATTCCTCCATCTGTGCTAAAATCGACAAAACCATAATAATGAAATCTAAAATGCAAATATAAATGCTTGGATTTGTGAGTGTCATAATGATAACGCTTTTTAATTGTTCGCTTTTAAATAATCATCCCGTTTAATTTGATTTAAATCAAAAGAAAAATAAAAGTAATAAGAATACCATTGCAATGTGAATCTTCGGCATGATTGACTTAGATCATGAAGAGAATAGGCAAAGCATTTAGCAAAGCATCTTAAAAAACCAACGTAACTTCATGATTAGTGAGAGGCAGAAGCACTTGTAAAACCTGTTCTGATTTCTTGAGAATTGGTCTAATCATAGCCAAAAGGTAAAACATTAGAAGGAAATTTTGTAAGGGTGAAGTGTTTTAATTAGTTTAATTGATGATCCAGATATGATCAGCAGTATTACTATATTGGGACTATAGTAAGTTTTGGTGATAAGTACAATATAAATTTTTATTATAAACTGGAATCTGAGCATCATCCAAATGATAAGTAATTTTTTTATTAAGTTAACAGCCAAAGTCAAATAATTGAAAGTTGTAGAGCTCACTGAGATGCATCTAATCTAGTTAGATCATTCAAATTAGTCTAGTAGATACTAAGATATTACTAAAAAAACTATTGGCTAACTATATAAAATTTTTATAAAAATTTTATATAGTTAGCCAATTGTTTTTTAGTAATATCTCAGTATCCACTAGACCAATTTAAATGATCTAACTATATTAGATGCGTCTTAGCGAGCTCTACAACTTTCAATTATTTGACTTTGGCTGTTAACTTAATAAAAATTACTTATCATTGGATGATTCTCAGATTCCAGCATATAATAAAATATCATAGGAATTTGCTCCAAAATCTAATATAAAAATACTATCGATCATATCCAGATTAGTAATTAATTAGTTTAATTATTGTTACTGGGCCGTTTCTATGTATGTGCATTAACTAGTAGGACGTGTCTTTAGAGTATTAATTATATGGCCAATCACATTTGGCATTCTTGCAATTCTAGAAAGCGGATAGAACAAATTTCCTATTTGTGTAACTTAGACAAATTTCGATCAACTTAGGAAGAATTAATGTTATATGCAAGTATGTTTTTTTAAATAATTCAGGGGTTCAAATTATTATAATTAGAATTAGAAGGGTCTAATATATCTACCCCAAAACTTTTATGAAAATCAATTATATTTTTAAAAACTTTTATATATAACATGTGTTCGATTTTTGTGTAATATTTTTTTGATTGATCTACTTATATAAGAAATGATCTATATTCACCCTACCCTTAAAATTTCAGCTTAATTGGATCAGTAGTTGTCAAGAAATAAATTTTTAAAGTTTAATGTACAATTTACTATGTAGTACAAATTTACCAGAAACGAATGCAATGAGTGTATACCAGGAACGGAGTGATAAATTCACGTAGTGAAGGGTTATACGGCGGGCCAGGATGGCGTGCGTCCGCAAAATCTTGGATCTGATTGGTTCACGTGATGCTATATGTTACTTGGTGCTTAATTCTCACATGTCTATCGTCGCATGGACCTAGTACTATATCTGACCATTAAAAAAAATGCGATTATCCGTAGAATGAAATTACAAATGCTATAACAACCAATAGTAAAAATGTGCTTTTTAGACGTAAATATCGGTGGCCCGATACAAATTTTCATGTCTATTCGCTCAATAATTGGCATTTTTCATTTTTTTGTAGGATTTTTTATTGGCCTGATTAAATGATAATCTCTAATTATCGAAGATGAGAACGAAAGAATTTGTAACTCTTGAAGCGTAAGTTTTCCAAATTTACTTCTGTTGTTTGATT
>QKWP01002300.1:11826-34792 GCA_003550325.1 Gigaspora rosea
ATCGCACATCAATATAAATTTATATTTTTAAAAGCACGAAAAGATAAACCGCATATCGATATAAATTTATATTTTGGCCCAAGTCAGATCGATATTTTTTTCTGGCCCCAGTATGAGTATAGTATAAGATTACATACCATATAATTGTAACACTCTAGCACAGGTTAACTAAATTGATTTTTGATTGATTGAATAAATAATTATGTCACTGATTAATGAATGCCATGAGTGCTTATTGTTTGCATTGATAAAGGTCAGAGATAAAATAATTATTATTAGGCCACGCAAAGTTGATTTTTCGTTTTGCATTACCCGCCGTCCCATTTTTTCAATTTTTTCAATTTTTTTATTTTTGATTCCTTGTTGTGCAAATGAAAAATTAACCTCGTATAACCTTAAATTTGAACATTATTCTATTTGCAGTAAATTAAAAAAAAAACCGTCCGTCCGTCCCGAATTTTGAAATCCATGTAATGCAAAACGAAAAATCAACTTTGCGTGGCCTTAGCAATAATCCTCCGATCCTATATCAAGGTCTAGAGATGGGTTTCATGCGTGCGCATTAATCGCATTCATGCGCACTTTATCCATCTAAATTTTATGTAGGAAAATTAAAGTACATATAATTTAAACCAGGGAATGTATTGTCAACGGAAATAAGGAATATGGATACAAAAGTCTCGAAAAATTCCGAAAAGAAAATGAATGGACATGAAAGAAGAGCAAGATCGGGGTAAAAATTTGAGCACGTATCAGATATTTTCCGAAGGAAAATATAAATTCTAAAAATTATATCATGCGATATCATGCGCATTTTATATAACGTGCGCATTAATGTGCATTCATGCGCATATTTATAAAATGCGCATTTTTTCAAGGTCATAATTAATAATACCCTGATCCGTATGAGAATAAGCGGAAACGAAGCTTCCGCTAATCCCCAACGGATCAGGATATTATTATTACTAATACCAGTAATATGAAAAGTAAATTTGATTATATGATAAATTAGATTGCACCAAGTTTCAACAGCCGCCGAGTTCTAAAAAAGTTTAACCGTTCAATGAGATTTCTGTTTGCAATTTTGACGGGAACATAATTTAACAAATGTATGTAGCTATTTATGTATGCGCGTATATATTTGCATGCAATAGAATTTGTAAGAAAAACGAAAAAAAAAGCGAAACAATCATTATACCTTCTAAATGCTGAAATACACGTTGTCGGTTTAAAGGGGTTGTTCACAAATAATAATCTGAAGAATAATGTCTTTATGCTTTGGAGAATATAATGAGCATGTGATGAATATAGCACCGGTAGCACTTGGAATATTAAATTTGATTGATTATGAATTCGGTGCATTTATCATGTTATTGGCATTTAGGGGGTTTCATTTGATCATGCGATCAATATCAGACTTGGTGTAATGATAAACAAACAACAAACATAAGCGACCAGAATGGGAACATCATATGAAAATTCATATATCTGATATATGTTGTACCCCAAATCTAAATTTTCACCAATTGTTAATTGGGACGGCCCAGATGTCAATTTACTAAAATTTAGCTAAATGACCTGCTGACATTAATTTGTTTAGGCTGATAATTTTGGCCAATTGACATTTGGGGCAAATTGACATCTGAGGCACAACATATATACACGATGCTAAATTCCGTTTGATTTTTATTGATTGGTCTAACAAATTATTAGGGCGATTGTTTTTTGATTTTTTGAGTGTCTTTTTCTGCACTATTATATAAGAAAGATATAATGAATATGCATCAAACCATTAGATTATCCTCAAACCTCGCCTATTGTTATTGTTATGAGTAAATGTTAAAAATAATTTTCCACCTCAGTCTTTAGGCAATTGTATTTTCAAATAACTTGTCCTACAATAAAAAATTTTTAGGGCATAGGGTTCACTCTCTTGCGTAGTTATGCAAATTATCTCATATGATCCTCTAAACGCTTAAATTTCTATTTATTGACTAGATTATTTATTACTTTCAAGCAATAAATTATAGCTTGTGTTTTTTAATAATTTGTTGTTGATTGGTTGATTTGTTTTTTTTTCAATCCTGGGACTTAGAAAAAATATAAAATTTGCATTAAAAATATCAAATATGTATATATATGCTAAAAACGGTCGCATGGTGATTTTGGAATATTTTAGGGTGAGTAAAAATTTTTTTAAAAAGAATAATAAATTGTTCATTTTAATTTATCATGTGAACTTTTTTGGCTTGACATTTTTGTTACGGAATGACATCATTATTTTTCAAAATATCACGGAAAAATATCACATGGCCATATGTAATACCAATATTGTCACGAAAACAACGTGTGCGTAGTAGCACATGGAAATGACTTTAACCCCGATAAAAAAACACCTGCTCTTTTTTTCATATGAACAATATCTTATAAGTAAAATAAAGGAAATATCATAAATAAAATAAAAAATAAATAATAAATAATAAGGGAAATTCTATTTTCACCCAGGCTAAAGTCACCTAAAGTATAATTTCATTATTGGGAAATTCTATTTTCACCCAGGTTAAAATCAGCCGATATATAATTTTTATTATATTAAAAAATTATAAATTCATATAATATCATTAAAATTCATCTATCCTAACCACTAACAAGCTAATTTATAGAATTTTTTGTTAGTGTTTGTATTGTATAATATAATGAATAAAATTTGTTGCTTTCTCACAGTATGTTACAATAAATTACAAAAAGAATGTCACATAACACAAATTAACATAACTGGAAACAAAGAACTTAATAAAATACCGAATAGAGATGCTTGCGGATATTATTATTAATATATAGTTATCCAGCAAATTCATATGATCATGAAATTATTTCTTCTTGTTATTTTTTCATGTGTTATGATGTAAACATGTTTATTTAAATTAAAACTCAGCGAGCAACTCCCTACCAATCATGATCATAAGTTGCCGGATAATGTATAGTTATTGGATGCGAAGCAGCCAATAACGGAAATTATTTGTAAAATAATTTCATTATCTGGCTGCGTAGCATACAATAACGGTGTTATCCGGTGGTTTACGACGATTGTGCTTGCTAAATGACTCGAGTTTTTGGTAGTGATTACGTAAGCTGCCAAATAACGAATTTATTTGGCAGATGACGCAATCACTGCCAAATAACTCGATGTTCTGCATAAGCAATTTTATTTCTCCATTCTATTAAGTTAATTTCATCTAACTTATATTTTTTGTTAACGATACCGAATTATATCATTTTAAACTGGTTTTGGATGAAATTTTTGGTAAGCAGAATTTTGTAGCAAATGTGGTGCTTCATTTTTCCTTATACAAGTTCCTTGCTGACCGACTGATGATCCTTTAAGAAATAAATCGTTTGACTAAATTTTAATTTGGCACTCTTTGCTTTTATCTATCTAGCCTTAACTGTGATGTCGGGTCTCACGATTAGATACTGAAACGGGATTAACAGGAACAGTCTTAATCTTAAACAATTTTGTTAGGGATAATGGAGTAGACCGCAAACACTATCATAGTAAGCTGCCGAATTGTCGAATACAGTAATTTGGTACACGTGCCGCTCTACGGCACGTGATCATTTGCCAAATTACCGTTATTCTACAATTTTTGCACAATATTGTATACTTATCATTATGATTATAAAATTTAATATATCAGATAAGGGATCCTGTTATTAAAATCTAATAGAATACCATAATCGTTCTGCAAATTTGTCGGTCCAGTATTGGGATTGCGTTTCAAAAAAGTGTTTTTTTTTATCGTTACGAAATTTTTAGTGCAAGAACACGGACAATTCGGTTCGTATGATAATAACTTTCAGCTTGATTCTAAAATCGATTAGCTCAGATAGCTTTTTGTAGATATGACAATGGTACTCTAATGACAGATTACTTACATATTAAATATTCAAATAATTACGTAATCCATCCAATTACCTTATTGTTTGTAGATCACATGGTTACATTAACAAGTTAAAAGAGTAAATATTGTTTTTTTTTTGTGAAAACGTAAGATGTTTGAAAACGGGAACTTATTGGATCAAAATGAATATATAAAAACTATTATTTTAAAACTTTGTGATTTTTTTTTATAGTTAGATGCAATATGAATTGTACGCAGCAAAAAAAAAAACAGAAGCCTTAAAGCTATTATTAATATACGGAAAAATAAGATGGAAATGCAGGCTATGGAAAACTCAGAAAATGATCATGTTTTCTGATAAATAAACGTGCCTGTTGTTAAATGACAAGTGTCTATTTTGCATTATTTATCTTAATCAAGGTTAGCATTTAGGCTTATAATAAAACATTTGAATATTGTATATCGTGGATATCAAAATGCAGTTATATTTATTCCTGTGAAAAGATGTTAACAAAGACCTCCGATAATCGTCAGTATATATGGTTATTGTTCTGACTCTCTCTCACGGAATAATTTATAGTTATTGGTCATGTTGTTGATGATAACTGATTATTCACTAGGACACTGTGCTTATGACGTGACAAAAGGGCATGTCATAACGCGGTGTCTGCTGTGAAGAAATCAGCAATTATCGTTAAATCATTGTACATTTCTGACGTAAGCACCTAGCCATTTTCTGCATCTTATTGGGTCATTTCTAAACGTGATGCACAAATTTTGTTCACCTCCGATAGGAGGTGAACAAAGTTTGTGTATCATGTATTAGAATTGACCCAATAACATGCATGAAAATGGCTAGGTGTAAGTGTACAATAAATAGTACGTACGTACTAACACATGATGTCGTCTTATGATTGTTACACCCGGATTTTACCGATAATATTATACATAATCGGAAACATTTAGTTTTTTGATTTGGAGCTTCAGTTTTATCCAAGTTTAAATAACTTACCGACCATAGTACGTGACAGCCACTCTAACTTGATGGATGATTTTAATCCATTAACTTGCGTGAAATAGAAATTTCTTTCCTATGTTATTTAGACAAGATCTTAATACGTTACTCATTGGCATTATTTAATAAAAGCCGGTAGAACACTTGATAATAGTTGATACTAATTTAACCTTAATGCTCATATGAAAGTTTTTAAAGATAACCATAATTATCACATTAAGACAATTTATTTAATTTATGAATCACGAGGAAATCATTTGATACCGATCTGCTGTATAAAGTTTATGTTTATTAACAATAAACCTACACTTCTTTAAAGGTTTTTTCTTTGATTTACATTTAGCTTAGCCGTCTATAAATTGTAATCTCTTTTTCTTTTTGATATTAATTATTTTATTGATTGTGGTACAAGTGATATAAAGGAAACAAGTTGTAAAGTCCCTCAAATGATGCATACACTTAGTTCCCAGCATATACTGTATTTATTACTTGTATGTGACTTGACCCATTGACATAAGCTAATTTTTATCTTTTAAAATGCCTCTCTTATCACCTTCTGATGATAATTTACTTTATTTTTAATAATTTTGGCACATGATTTTCCGACAATGTGTTTTGTATAAATACAATTGATTCTTTTATTCGAACAGAGGAGTGGTTTTTGTAGGAAAAAAAAAGTTTGTAAACGACTTAATATGTTTTTGACTAATAATTTTTTTTTTATATTTAACTAATAATTTTTGATAAAAATAAAGGCTCTTCGTTATATATTCGGGATAAATTTATATATTTGATTTGATTTAGAGGTTCGTTATCAAAATTTTGAATGTATATAAATTTTAGTTAACTATTTCGTTAATGAATGATGATTTTGTTGACAACCTTTCAACCATACCTTTTCCTAAGCATTACTATTCTGATATGAACTCGAATCATTGTTCCTCTATTATTTTTATAAACCTTATTCATTATTTTTTTTTCGTTTTTTTTTTTTTTTTAAATTTCTCTCAGAGCACCTTTAGCCTCACTCTCTAGGTAGACAAATAGCTATGGAAGGAAAAAGAAAAAAAAGTGCCGAAGCGTGTGACTTCTGCCGTGGTCAAAAAAAAAGGTGTGATAAAGTTGGGAACTCCTGCGTGAAATGCAGCAAGAGAGGAAAAGATTGTACATTCTCAAGAAATTCCTCGAAAAGTAAGTGTATAGCTTTTCCCACTTCAATTGTTAATAAGTTGCAAGAGGTTATATAAAATTCAATATACGATATTCGCTGGTAGGATTTATATAATCCGTTTTGCTAACCCAAATTGAATAAGCTGATTAAAGTCTGCTTTATGTGTTCAGCATGTTCAATAAACAGATGGGATATGCAAAGAGAACATATATATTAGATACTGTTACCAATATGAATTGGTGTCAAAAAGAATAAACATAATGCATTCATCTATTTATATATGCTCTACAATTTTGGTTTGTTTGTTTTGTTTTTTTTTTGGACCTTAAAAAATTAATATACATTAATTGGTTTCGTCTTTTTCGACTCCAATTTCATATTGATAACAGTATCCAATATGATATGTTCCCTCAGCATACCCTGTCGCTACTGATTTTTATGTTAATGCTCAGTAAATCGTGTATATACACAAGAATACCACGCTAACTTGAAGCTTATTACTTTACATAAAATATAGGCCATTATCAAGGTGATCTACCGCACAATTATAACTTTCAATTGAAGACCAATGAGTTACCGGAATTTTTAAATGTTGGAGGTTTTGATAATCTCGATGGGACACCAGAATTTACATATATGGATGGTGATATCTTGCAAACGCATTCAAATTTTGATCTTGATGGGTCACCGGAATTTACACATATGGTTGGCGATATTTTGCAAACGCAAACCGATTTTACTGAATCACCAGAATTCGCAAGTGTTGAAATCGATGTTCAACACTTCCAAAATGGAATCGAATTATTAGAATCTACAAATGCGGACGGTGAGAAAAATTAATTGTTCATTTAATGCAGTCAGGTCTCCTAAGTGTACCCTCTATATGTGCACACCCTCCTTAAATGCACACTCAAGCTCCGGCCCAAGTATATAATTGATTTCTATAAATACGTTTTTCTTATTATTCTCTAAACGCACATGTTAAAGTGTTGTCAAAAGGGCGTTCACTGGAGATACCTGAATAATAAAGGATACCCATGATATATAATCATGTTAAAAAACTTACTGTATATTCTAATATAAAATTTCAGGTCAACAATCTAAAAGATTTCCAGGAAACTTGTATGAATCTTATGACTTTGTTAACAATTTTCATAAGAATAATATTCCTCAAGGTAATTTTTGAGTTGAATTTGTTGCAATGATATCAGTTAATGTTAATGACCTTGTGTATTAATGTTGACATTTTATTTCTATCATAATATATCACGGCTATTAATTTATATAAAAAAAGCTCTAATTAAGCAAGGTGTTTGTAAAGGTATAGTAATAAAAAATTATTTCTTCAACACGAGATACACGTATGTTTTAATGTGGGTTGCCGTTGCGGTCAATAGAAATCTGGCAGATTAATGTTTTAAAAAAAAATTAATGCCTTAACTTTCACAGCTCATATCTCGATGAATTTCGAAACTATTATCATCATTTAATAGTTAAAAAAAGCTTAACACCAAACTTTTCTTTAACTACTAAATGATGATATCGCTTCAAAATTCATTGAGATATGAGCTGTGAAAGTTAAGACATTAATTTTTTTTTAAAAAAATGTTAATCTGCCTGATTTCTATTGATGGCAGCCCATATGTCTGCGTACCTTAAATAGATGGGTTTCATGCGTGCGCATTAATGCGCATTCATTCACATATTTCGGAATCATGCGCATTTTATCCCATCTAATTTTATGTAGGAACATTAAAGTACATATAATTTAGACCAGGGAACGTATTGTCAAACGGAAATAAGGAATATGGATACAAAGTCTCGAAAAATTCCGAAAAGAACATGAATGGACATAAAAGAAGAGCAAGATCGGGTAAAAATTTGAGCACGTATCCGATATTTTCCGAAGGAAAAAAGATTTGATCATTATGCGCGGGTGCGCTGTAGCGCACTCTATAAGATCTGGTGTAACGTGAAATCAAAATAACCAAACAACCGTTCTTTTTGTTAGTTAGGGTTAGGGTGAGGCTAGGATAGTGTGTAGGCGAGAAAAGGGGAATTTTTTTGCGAAGAGTGGTTTCATAAGCAAAATTATAAACCACAAGCAATTTTTTAAAATATCGTCATTTTTTCCTGATCCTACGATACGATTGGTCGATCAGATGCGTTACAACGCATATGCGCTAAATTACTTAAACCAAGGAAAAATATAAATTCCAAAAATTATATCATGCGATATCATGCGCATTTTATATAACGTGCGCATTAATGCGCATTCATGCGCATGTTATTATAAAATGCGCATTTTTCCCATCATTAATTTTAAATATTTTATTAATACCTAATCCTATATATTTGGGTTTTAGCATCACAAATTATTCAACAATTAAGCTGCTTAGATTTAATTTTATCAGAGAATCAAAATTTGCAGCCTCAAATATCATCGTCATTAAGAGGTAATAGAACATGTTTATCCGATTGTGTTTTTCGTTTTAATCTCATTTATATTTATATAAACTTATATTTACTTTACTCCTATTATGTGCAAAGTAGTTCTTAGTGATCTAAATAAGACCTTAGATTTGTATTCCTCCCAGTTTAATCGGTTATTAAGTAAGTTAATAATCGAACCAAAAATCTGACATCTAAACTTGAGCATAAGATTTTCAAATCTCCTGACATGATTTACAGTAGATGTATGTGCCTATAAATAATTCCAAAG
This sequence comes from Gigaspora rosea, assembly GCA_003550325.1. NCBI lineage: Eukaryota > Fungi > Glomeromycota > Glomeromycetes > Diversisporales > Gigasporaceae > Gigaspora > Gigaspora rosea. The sequence goes on from QKWP01002300.1 coordinate 20,637, forward strand.
AACTATATACAGTATATGTGCTATTTTAAGAAATTTGTCTATATTTACCTTTTATGTATCAATTCTCTCACAACCTTTACTAAACATTGTTATTGGTTTATTCTACATTATGCTAACTAGCTTATGACCATATAATAGGCGCATCCCTACACAGGGTTTAATATACAAGGTGCTTCAATTTTTGAACGTTTAGCTTTACAAGTTCTTTTTAGTGAAATTTTGACAAAGTATTCTAGATCATATTTTGGTGATCATATTTTGATGATTGGGAATAATTAGAATCATCTCGATGAGATTATTCAGTTGATATACAAATAATCAAAAAATGATCATTAGATCACGAGATATTTTGATCAAAGTTTCGCTAGAAAAGAACTTATAAAGCTAAGCGTTCGTGAATTAACGCACCGCATGTTATCTCAAAGGGTCCGTATTATTTCACCGACAATCACTTCATATACACCATTTCACCGACAAATTATTCACCGATAAGTTCATATTACTGACAGTTCATTTTCACCGAAACTCATTTAACCGACAAGTTTTTTTCAATAAAGCACACTAATTATAACTCTCATTCTACCCTGACCCTAACGACAATGGCCAGAATTACTTTGTCGGTGAAATGAGCTTCGGTGAAATGAACTATCGGTAAAATGAACTTTTCGGTGAATAATTTGTTGGTGAAATGGGGTGTCTATGAAGTGATTTTCGGTGAAATGATTGCCACCCATCTCGGGACCCATCTCAAATCATGTTCCTATCATAGATCATGTACAGGCCTCGCAGGATATTTGAAAATTTCATTACTTGCTTATCCATACCTCTAGCAGAAGCATTTTTTATTTTATTGTCTTCAATCTCAAGTAGTTGTAATTTTGAATAAACTGCGCTCATCTTAAATATTTATTCTACGTATATAGACGAATTGCAAGGTGAGAATTAAAATCCTTAATAAAATCAATAATTATCTTGTAATTTTAACACAACAATTTTCTATTACATACAGAATCGAATTCAACTAATATAAATGCATTGCAAGAAGACGGGGGTGAGAATTTTGAGTACTCATAAATAATGTGTACGCTGACTCACCTTAATTCTTTACTATTAATATAACCGATCAATGCACAGTTCTTGAACCGCGTATGGCTTCATCTATTAATCAGTCGTCAGGCAAGTTAATCAATTCAATAACCTTATTATTCATTTAACTGCATCATTTTATCAAGGTTGTTAGTAGAATTGCAGATGCGTATAGTTTAAACAGAGTTGGTTTATTGCTATTATACTAATTTCACCAGTTTACTAGCTTCATCTGTAATTCTACTCCAGACTGCAATAAACATATCATCCACTCCGAGCAGCTCTGAAGAGGGTAATGAATTTTATTATAAGCCGGCTGGAGCACTTCATATTGTAATATTAGATAAAATGATAGCAAATAAGTTGTTCCGTATATGCTTTAAAAATCTTAAGTTTTTAATCTGACCTTTTCTATAATGAGTGCAAATGACTCGGATCCTATCGTTTTCCCGACAACCACTTTCTCGACAATGTTAAAATCCCGACAAGTTAGACGAATTAAGTTAGTGTTAGGGCTAGTTGCGGTCAAATTTTTGTAGGGATTTTATTTTTCTGGAAAGTGTTGTCAGGAAACGATAGAGACCTAAATGACTACTTGTCCTAATAAAATTTATTAGTATGATATAATATAATTAAAACAGCTATTTACTATAATGGCATAAATAGAACCTAATACCTGTTATATTTATTACAAATATAGGCCAATGTTGGAACACCTCTCAATCTCTAACAGATAGAGCAATGAATATTAATATCCAAGGAGGTATGAATACGTCGGAAAAATTTGAAATTAATTTACATAACGACCGTATTGATAAATCAAATTTAGGCTATCAAACAACACCAACAAACCAACACTCGTTGCCTGACTTCTAATGGTAAAGGAACTAAAAGCGCATTCATTTTATTAGTAATGTTGTTAAATATCTAATACTGAAATTTCGGTTCATATTTTTACCAGATGGTTTCAGCAATTTCTATGCATTCCCAAAAATTTTTTACATAAGTTCTTTAAAGAATTTAAGCTCGTTTATTTTATGATTTTAAATGTTGAAGTTTGTCTTTGATTTTAAACTAGAATTTAAGTTCGTTTATTTTATTATTTATAAGTTGAAGTTTGTCGTTAATTTTAAACTAAAATTTAAGCACGTTTATTTATGATTTTTAACATTAAAGCTTGTCTTTAATTCAAACTAGAATTTGAGCTCGTTTATTTTATGATTTCTGACGTTGAAGTTTGTCTTTAATTCAAACTAGCATTTTATATTAGCTTTTAAATATAAATCAATATGGTTAAATAAGGAATTATGTGGATAAATAAATAACATTAGAAGTAATTTTGCGCAAAGTAAATGTCTCAATTTTCGCGAGCGTATAATAGGGAATTACCTAATTTGAAAATTTTCCCTTGATACATTTCTCAAAAGAATTCTTAAGTTGTACAATGTGGTAATACCAATTAAACACAGATAATAAATCTCATAAAAAATTAATATATCTACAACCTGACTTTTTTTAATTGAAAAAGGTTCTTATTTTTAGTCCTCTATTGTAAAATAGGAACACTCAGTTACAGTTAGTGAAGAAAATTCTTTGTCAAATATCGTATGTACTGTCTGAAATTATTCAACTACAGTATTAAAAAATTTACGCGCGTGCGGTTAAGGCAGTACAGTACAGTAGCACATATTCATTCGGATGACCGACGTACACATGAATAAATATGAAAAAAATTGCATATGTATTGTTTATTATTTAACAATATTTTAATGTTTTCAAACTTAGAAATGGGAATTGCAGACAGGGATTTTCCGAATATGGAACCGTTTAAACTGTGTGCGGTCATATGATTTTGATTCTTTTGCTTAAAGCTAGGTGGGGTTAGTTTAGGGTTAGTGTAAGAACAAGTCTGATAAAAAATTGCTCCCCGGCATTTTTTTTCAATCCCCAAGTTATGTTAAAACACTCGTTTCGTGTATTCTTTACATTTTTCGCCTTTTTTCTGTTTTTGCTTCGTCGGGCTGATCCGTGTCGACCAGAATAAACAGTTTTATTGACGCTCGAACACATGATTGCAGACGACTTTAAACGACCCTCGAACCGATTTGTGTATTTTTTATTGTTAAAAAAAACTATCGGTTTCAAAAACATCGAAATTATTTTACAAATGTATTTCTATTAAATGTGTAGTCTGGGGATCCCCGGGTTGTGCACCAAATAAAAATGCAAACGACGATTGGTGCAAATTTAGCAATTTTTAAGCCTCATAGAATTTTCTAATCGCGGTTTTTTTGTCATACAATTCACCCTATGTACAAAGAAAATCAATGCTGTTTACAAAACAAGAATATTATAAAACCTTTCTAACCATTGCTTTGTGAAGGACTAAATTACTAAACCGTTCACCCTCACTAAGCCTTGGAGTTCCGCAAATCCAGTGAGCACCCATGCCGCCAACACAGTATGTTGAGACTGCGGCACGAAGTTTTAATCGCCGATCTTGATCCGGGTTTTGATTCAAGTGAATCGTTCTTGGTATTTCATAAAGCAAAGTAATATAAAAAAATCTTGACATATAAAGTATACTGTATTGATAATTTAACTAACCCAGTTTCAATTCAGAAGTTTAATCGATTGCAGGACGGTAAATGACCTGATCATTTGCCAATTTTCAAATTACCTCAAATGACCTCAAAATGACCAGTCATTTGAGGTCATTCAAAATTTGAGTCATTTGGAAATGACTCGTGACCAAATGACTATGGTCATTTCCAAATGACCGGGCCATTTGGTCAATAGGTCATATTACATATTGTTAACATCCAACCAATCACATTGATTATTAATTGACATGCCATTTGTAAATTCGAAAATGATGTAATTTTGTAATCGGTAAATTATTATTCGCAACTTTTTTTTAAAAAAGTAAATACACTATCTTTTGTCTAGTGTTTTTTTCTTAATAACTTTATACCTGATATGATTCAATTGGATTGTCTCTTTACAACAGGTATGGTAAATTGCTTAGTTATTTAGCCAAAATACAAATGCCATTCATTATCGAATAAAGATTGGTCATTTGGGGTCATCAGCCATTTATCACGTGTAATAATATTTATTAGATAGCATCTAGCAACGTTTCATTTTACAGAGAACAATAATCAATTATGATTGGCTAAAAATTATTATAATCAATTAACCAGAGTTAAATGACCTTAAATTATTTAGTCGTAAAATGACGAATGACTGGTCATTTGTCATTTGAGTCATTTGGGTCATTTAAAGTCATTTACCAACCCGGGTCGATTGTGTTTGGATAAACGTCGCTTGAATAGGAGTTGTGATTGACCTTTAACAACATTAGTGAACGAATTGATATCCTTTTGGTATCAAATGGCATTCCTGAGATGTGAGCCTGGAGGATTTGATTCACTTGCACCTACTTCTACCATGGCAACTTTATAGATGGCTTCGATTAATTTCTGAGCAAAAGTGCATTCCACTGGACCCGAACCAACAATTACAGCATCAAAATTCTCTATCGATGAAACTTTAATCTCGCCCAAAATATGGAGTGTTCCAAGTTAAAAGGGCCCATTTTTACAATTTTTGAAAAATGAGTTTTCGTTAGAATCACATAAATTTTGGCATGATTGACTTTTTTTAATTATAAATGAAAGTCGATTTGCATAATAAAAAATCAAAAAGAAAAATTACATTAGGCTGCGTAGAGCCAACACGTCACGAGATTATCCGATAGTCATCTGCCGTCTTAACCAATCAAAATCGGTAATCCCGGATCAGTCCGAAAATCAAACCAAATAATTAAACTCAAATATCTCAAAATAAAATATATGTAAAAATGGGCCCTTTTAACTTGGAGAACCCCATATATGCCTCATTTATGAAAATTATAGAAAGTTTACAAAAAATATTTAAGGGTGGAGTACACTATTTGCATATACAGTATTAAAAACATATAAAATTACTATATAATTTTAAAGCCAAGCTTCTTTTGATTTACATTCAAATTTTGAGAACAAGTATATCAAGAATAGCAAAATAAAATCACCTAGAATATTTTTTAAATTTCTATAAAAATTGTACTAATAAAATTTATAAAAAAGAAAAACTTATTGAATCTAAAACTATAATTATATAAAATTTTATGCTAAAGAAGTTTACATAAATAACAAAATGAGTTGTTTTAATAACAAAAAGTTTGCTACATACTAAAACTAAAAATTTTAAAATCTCTATATACAACTTTTTTTTATTAAAAAAATCTATTTGTACTTGTAAAATTATTTAGCATAACATTTTATAACAATAATAAAGGACATAATTCAAGTTTTTGAACAGTTTACAAGTAAAAAATTGAGTCAAGGTTTTTATAAAATTTTTTTTTACAAAAAATTGATTCAATTTTTCATTAGCAAAATATTTAAAAAACTAAATTTTGTTCTTTAATATTGTTATAAAATTTTATGCTAAACAAGTTAACTTACAAGCCCAAAATAGAGTTTTTAGTAAAAATAAAGTTGTATAATCAACCTCTATAAGTGCACCTTCTATAAATGCATATGCTATGTATGCTCTCTCCAAATGCATACTAATATTCTATTCCAAGTACAGCATATAGAACTCTTAATAAAATGGCCTTTATAAATACACATTCCCTCTAAATACATATTTTTGAAAATTTTGTTTATAGTCCCAAAAGTGCACTTATAGAGGGTTAACTATTTATAGAAATTTTGAAATTTTTAGCTTTAGTATATTGTCATTTTTGTTTTGCCTAAATTTTATATATAATTATAGTTTCAAATTTAATAAATTGTTCTTTTTTATAAAATTTTATTAGTAAAATCTTTAATTTTTATAGAAATTTAAAAAATATTCTAAATAATTTTATTTTGCTATTCTTAATTTCAAAATTTGAAAATAATTGATTTGTAAATCCAAAAAATGCTTGGCTTAAAGTTATATAGTAATTTTATAAGTTTTTAATACAGGCATACTTCTTTATAATCACTTCATATATAATCACAAATTTATATAATTATTTTAAGTTTTAAAAAATTTCTTAATAAGTTTATAAAAATGCTTCTATATAAGCATATCATAATAAAATTTTTATAATTATATATTTTTTGCATGAAACAAACTGAGTGATTATAGAGAAGTATAACTATATAAATTTATATAGAGCAGTATTAATTAAAAAGAGGCTTATGAATTTTTTTGTATAAATGTATTAACTATACTACATATAAGGGTATAGAACCTGTAGCATAGTGATCTAGGTGCTTATACTCTATACTAGAGATTTCTGTTTCAAGTTCTAGTAGAAGAAAATCTACAAATACTTGCTTTATAATTACTAGTTAGTAAAGAAGTTTTAGAACAGTGATCTTTGTAGAGAAAAGTCAGCATTATGTTTATGCCAAAAAAGTAAAGAACACAAGTAAGGCACAAAAAAACTAGTTACTAGCTCGATACACTTCTAGAATATGTAAAAGAACCAAAATAGGAAACTATAAATGTAGAGAAGTGAATTAAAAAGCCAGTTATACTTAAAAATATATAAAAAACCAAAAGCAAATACACCAGACTTGAAGTAGCAATACAACAAAGTTTGGGCATACTAACATTAAAAAATACCAATTAGCTAATTGAAAGTAGCTTAGTACTATGATAACTCAGTTAGAAGTAACTATAATTTTGCAATATAGCCTACGCATTACCAATATACAGGAGTTTTTTTATATAATAATTGGCAGTATACTGTAATTCAAAAGACATTAATTAGAAAGGTAGAACATATAAACGCATTTGAGATTGACAAAAGATAAGTTGCAGAACTATTATAGTAATTTACCAGAAATAAAAACAATATTACTCGTAATAGGGAATTCAATACCTTTTCATTTACTAAACAGGAAGTAAGTCAAGCAATGATTTATAAATACTACAGATGATCTCTGATCACTTGTTTGGAAGTTATTAGAACTAGTATAAGAGATGCAAGAAATACATAAGTAAAAAAATAAAGTAGGTTCTAAAGCATAAAATCCTGGGTTAATATTTATGGAGTTCAAATACAGGTAGAGTATTGGTCACAGTGCAGTAGTACAAAAGAGGACCCAAATATCTCTCATATAGAGCATAACTAGATTTTGGCCAATTTTAACCTAATTTGCTAAAAATGATACTTCTCATTTAATGATCAGAATTGAATAAACTTTTTTTGTTAGATGTGAATCACTAAGAGCTTGATTTTTTTTAAACCCTAGTTCACTATACTAGGGGTGCGTGATGGTGCTCATTTATTAGTTCAATTTTAAGGTCGATTTTTACATTTTACATTTTTATTTTACATGTGGGTTTTCTAATTATACTATATTATCCTCCAATCATCTGTATGACCCAGTTGACTCTAGCAGGCCGCTCACGCTGGTGCCCATACGTTTTCGAATCGTAGGTAGCTTTAAGAAACTACTATTCCACCTGGTCGCTTTATAGATTGGCCGTTTTTCATCTACCCCAAGAATACTTTTTATTTTCGGTATAGTATCATTAGGTACCTCATACGTATTTTTCTAATCAGGAAGCCTCAATTTTATTGACTTTTGTTATCAGATTTATCCTTTTCTGGCATTGTCAGACCGTGTGGCTGTGTCATACAACCTTACTTGTTTTTGTCGTAGCTTACTGTCGTAAATGGAAATTCCTCTCACAGATCCTTCCATTCGTGGCCCTAGCACAGTTTTTGTCTCCTGTTGGACTTGAACTGGCGACCTTGCGAATGCGACCCCAAAGTGCCAACCACTGCACTAGCGACCCAGGGTCGAGCTTCATTTTTAAAAAAAAGTTTATTAAATTGGACTGCTAGACGCCAAGATAATTGCCAAAAACCTTTTTTTGCTTTTCAAATTTCAGAATTTTTACTGAAATGCATAATGCATGACCTTTGTAGTAGATATCTGGGTCCTTACAAAAGTATTAGTTTGAGTATTAGTTTCATAAAGCAGTTATATTCATACAATCAAAATTGAGTATAAGTAATATGCAAAATTCAATAAAGAAATTGAAGCAAACACTTGCTCTTAAAAAAAAAAAAAAAAAACTATACTATTACATAGCAGGTATTCTTCTATATAATTTGATATTTAAGGTATTAATTTTATAAAATTTTTGTTAACACCTACTTTTCTACTTTTTGAAATACTATATAATATAAAATTAAAATTTGGATATTTGATTATCAATCCCTGCTGCTGAGTCATAGAAAAGAACTTATCTAATTGGCTAGTATATATTAATCTAACAGGTTATAATAATTGTCTGAAGCATAGTGGAGGACACTCTACTTTTATGCCAAACCATGCAATATCCATTAGCAACATTCAATCACAGTATATATACTGGTTACATAGCATATAGACTTATATTACACAAAGCCCTAATGCATTGTTTTCACAAAAATAATTTTTAGTTATATACTGCTAATATTGTGTAATATTATACAAGTTTTATTTTGGTAACCTACTCAAGTTGGGTTAATTGAACCAAAATCGGATTTTGAACTAAAATTGGGTTCATATATATTGTCTACATAACAGACTATATACTGTATATACTGTATATATATTATTGCTTCAGATATCTATTTGCTTCTAATACTAGTAATCTAGTAATAGATTATTATTGTTAATGTTATATATTTTAAATATAAATTTCTCAAAATAGAAAAAAAGCTATAAGCCTCTTTTTAATTGATGCTGCTCTATATAAAGTAAAAAATTTTATAGTAGACATCTCAATAGACTATATCAGCTAATTTGATTGTTTTAAATAATATTAAAAGAGTAGCAAGTATAGAACCTGTTACAACTAATAAAAAGGCTTTTTTAGCATCTAGACAAAATAAAAAAAAAACAAGTTTTTTTTTATCTTAAGCAGTTCCACAGGTACTCTTTATTAAAATGTTATAAATTTTTAGAATTTATATAATTTTAATATTGTGAGTCTTTACATCATTTGCTTCTATTTTTCAAGAATACAAAATGTGAACTGCCTTACTAATTTGATACTACAAACTAGAAGCCATTGTAGAATTGCCTAATTTTAAACCTTTTTCTCCTAGCTTCTTGAGAAAAGGATCTCAAAAAAATACAAAAAAGAAATAAAAAACAATACATAAGAATAAAAGGGTAAAATAAAAGAGGAAAAACTTTCAACTATCTAAACTAATACCAAAATAATACTAAAATAAAACAAAATTAAAAAGAAATAAAAAAAGGCTAAAAAAGACTGTATAATAGTACTAATTTTGCCTGTGCAGAAAAGCATGTACAGCAAAACCAAAATAAAAAAAAACTAATAAATTAAGATGAAAAAAAGAAAACTACAGCTAAAAGTATATACCAGAAAGAAATTTCAAGTCGTTTATACCAAAATATTGCACATTCTGAATTTTACTTATAACTTAATCCAATATAGTAGCTATGTTCCCAATTTGAAAGAGTAAACAATACCAATTTTTTGGGGGGTAAACCAAAATACCTACTTTTGTCAAAATTTTGATAAGCTAAATAAGTAAAGAGAAAGTGTACCAAATAACAGAACTTGAAAGAGTTATGCTATACAGAATAACAAAACTAACCAAGCATCTATTTTTGTTTTCATATCCATAAACTTTAACAAAGCTCCAGGTTTTTTTGTCTACTACTTCTTTGCTTGATAGTACTAGAGTTTTCTGCTTGGAGGCCTTTATATAAGGCATTGAGTCTTTTTCATTTCTATTTTAGTTACAACCAAGCATATGATGATTAGCTTTGAGTCCTTGCTGCTCTAAGTGAAGTTTTGTTGTATATTAATTATGCTAACTATAGAGTTTTCATAGATTAGATTTCTTGGAATTTTTGGTACGAGTAATTGTTGGGTTAAATTTTGTCCATTTTGATAGGTAGTATTATTTTTCATAAAAAAACAAGTAAAAACTATTAAAACATTTATAATAAGCTATTATTGCTGTTTGTTAAAATATTCAGGTGTTTTAAAAGGGAACAATAGGTTTATAAAGGGTTAGCAATTTCAAGGATAAACTTGGAAGCAAATTTTTAAAAACCTGCCCCTTTTAATATATATTTGGCTTATATTTAAATATATAAACACCTTAATTTTCTATGTATTTAATTATAAATAAAGATTAGGTAAAAAGGCCATTCTTATAAAAATTTGCACTATAATGAATTTTAAGTAGAAATTTTTTTGATAATTCTCAATCATAATTAGTTAATTTTAGGATCAAACCAAATTAGCTAATATCATATATTTTGTATTAAAATTATTAATTACTTATTTACACCAAATTATATGTCATTTTTCTTAAAAGCTTAGGATTAATATTAGAATTAATAGATGATATTAAACAAATCTTGTAAGGAATTTTTTTGTTAGTATGCAATAAGTAATTTCTTAGATGAATTTTGAGATAAATAGTTTTTAAAAATAAGCATTTGTTTTTTAATTTTTATGTTACACCTAATCTTGCTCTCTGATTTGCTATAGATGGATGCATCATGTTATTACTAGTGATGTGCTGCATAGCAAAAGTATCAATTTTGATAGATCTATGGTTAATTTTTTGATAGATTTACAATACACTCAAATTGGGTAGCATTCTTGATGCATTATACATAAAATTTAAAATTTCCTAGAATTTGAGCAAACTTATTTCAATGATCTGTATAATTAAAATAAAAAAATTCATTAAATTTGGTCAAGAACTCGCAGAGATATTTTTAATGAAAGTTTTTTACTTATAAAAACATATATAACAAAGAAGCTGTGCCAAAATTGTTTACAGAAAGTTTTATTGAAGAGTTCTTGACCAAATTCAATAAAATTTTTTTTATTTTAATTCTATAAACTCCATAGTATTCAAAAAAAAATTCAACAAATTTGTCAAGAACTTGTAGAGATATCTTAGATAAGATTATTTTCTTCATTTTCAAAAATGTATATCACAAAGAAGCTGCGCCAAAATTGTTTACTAACAAACATGATAGTTGAGAATTCTTGGTTGAAAAATCAGTTCGGCGTAAATGTTGTTGCTAAAGGTATGATAAAGGCATTATAAAACATTCGAATGATATCTACAAGATACAAATTTAAGTGATATTCAAGTGGCAGAATTATATCACACTAAGGTTCATGTATAGCAAGAGTATAGTAAGTATTTCCACAGATTTGCTTAGGTTGGCTTTGATATTGATATTATTTTTGCAGATAAGATTTCAAGATGTTTGAACGTAATACAAATCATTTATGTTTGCGATCCTATAATTTCAAATTTAATATAATTTTATCAGATTAAATATATAATGTACTTTTTTTCTTGTTCTTTTGTTGTTTTTTTTAAATATATAATACTCGATGTAAAACACGATATGTTAATTTTTTATTATCTACAAAATAAAATCGGCTAAATTGAATTGGACCAGCTTTAATCACTTGGTGATATTTATAATTCACCTAGTAGATTCTAAATTAAGAATGCTAAGATATCACTTTCATTAAATTCAGATGTGTATAATTTTTAATTGGTATTCGATCATTTCTCATATGACTGCTATTAGTTATGTTTATTATAAATTGAAAATTTATTCACTTCTTTATTATCATCAATTATTAATGATGTCAATTTACATCTTTAATTATCTATTTTTAGTCAATTACTAATCATTGTAAAAACTGACACACATGATATCTTCGAAGTAATGATTGTTGATATCTAATTCGATCGATATTAAAATCAACTAATTTTAATTTATGATTTAATATAATCAAAATAAATTTATTATGATTACTTGAATAATAAAATTGATCTGTTAAATCGTAAAATAAAAAAAGATATTAAAATTTTGATATTATTTATTGATTTCCAAATTTAAGCTCAAGCGTAATGTGATAGACAAAACTGCAAAATTATATGATTAATGCATTAAATGTTATGTATAATACACACAGGTATATCCAACCTTGAAATGAATAGATACCTTGTTATTACAATTACAATTACAAACATTATATATAGCAAATAAACTTTTAATCTATTAATTATTTGAACCACTTGAGAAAACTATAACTCAGATTTTCTTTTGACCCACACTCAGGTTATACAATAAAGACAGAATCACTTAAATCTTTTGTCGAAATTGTACAATCAAATAGATACGATTATATTCGTAAAAATGTTTTTCTTAAACTATATACTATAATTAACTTATTGATAATTGGAGTCTTTTCAATTATTTTATTTACGTGAAAATGAGATATGCACTTAATTTATGTTGAATTTTCAACTTGTTATAGCAATTTTCAAAATGGAGTGAACTTTCTCAAATCAAATTTCCAGAATGTTAAACCTGATTTTAATTTACTTAAGGTACCAGGTATGTATATGAGCATACTGTAAAACTTTTGAGGCTAAAAAAGCAAAGCGCAAATTTATAAACTATATAAATTGAATTACAATATATTTATATATTATTTATAATTACTGTATTTAACAAAATTTAGGGCACACTATTTATTTCTTCCGGATTGTTTTTTGAACCTACATTTTTTTGGTGCTATGTTGTGAATTAATATGGTTCTAATTACTAATATATATACTTCTTGAACTAATAAATCTATTTTTAAAATGGAATCTTATCTATCTTGTAAGAATCCTAAGGTTTTATAGTTTCTCATATTAGATATAATTACAACAAATACAAAGTATAGTACACTTATACAATCAGTTATATATTATAAAGTATCTGATTTTTATATTTAATATTATAGAATGGAAATCAGATGATAAATTTTATAAATTTTTATATTATTGTATCCATAAAAGCATTTAAATAAATCGACATTTTTTTTAAAAAAAAACTTATGTGTTAAAGAATCTTTGGTCAAAGAAGTTTTTTCTGAATTTGTGCTTGTATCTTTTTAGCGATTATTATTTCCGTATTATTATTTTTATATGGCTTTAGTAAATGTGTAAAGTAGCTAATATGTAATAATTTTTAATATGGATGAAGTTTGTACAATTATCTGAATAAATAAATAAATTGAAAATATTCAAAATTTTAGTAAAGATCCAAAATATCAGATATTGAAATTTCATAGTTGATATGAAATAGTATTCCATGATTAATTTAAAAGTAAGGCATATATTAAAATTTTCATGACTTGCATAAAAGAGCAAAGATCAAAATAGGGATGTTATCCTGCTCCAACCGGTTAGCTTGTGCTTAAAACTAGTTGGAACTCTGTTCGGAGCACATTTAAATAAAAACTGATTTTTTGAACTCAGTTTATATAAGTGCATTAATAATTATGCTTGCATAAGCAGTTTAATAAAACCTGCTATCGCTTTACCTGCTTTTTTTTTGTTTTTTTTTGGCGATCATATCGTCATTACTTTTTTTTTCTTTAAGCTATTATTTTTTTTTCTTTTGGCGATCATATCGCTATTACTTTTTTTTTTCTTTTGGCGATCATTCATATTGCAATTACTTTTTATTAAAGCAAATACATTTAAAATATATAAATTTTTGCATTATAATGTTATTGCATCTATTCGCTGTTATTTTTTTTATCCAATTTATTAATCTTCATTACAGTCAATAATACCCGCTTCATACCAAGTCTTTAAGCAGAGACTTGCGGAGGCATTTTCTTCAGACAACCTGTTACGTATTGGGTTGATTGTATTTTTTGCTTTCGAAAACATTTCTTCGCTCGGTACGCTTGGTGCTTGCATGACCAAATAGTCTCTTGCCATTCTCGAGAGCCCAGAATAACGTATATTGGCAGATCGTGTTTTCCAGAATTCCAAGGGGTTACAATTTTCTTCAACGGCCGTAAGGTATTCATCAAGAACATTTGAAGTAGTGTTTAAACTTTCATTACGATATTTTCTAAAGTAATTTCTTGGAGAATCATTAGTATCTTCAGTAATAGATGAGCCAGGTTCTTTATATTGCTCATAAATACTATACAGTAGCTCA
>QKWP01002300.1:40572-51862 GCA_003550325.1 Gigaspora rosea
GTTAAGTACATTTCCGTCTGTATTTTTATTATAAAATTACTAGTAATTTTCAAATTGTGGCTTAGCACAAAAAATTTTTTCTAAAAAAAAGAACTTTTAGTGATTTTTGTTCATTATAAATAGAATTTTATATTCGTCATATCACGCCACATTAAATAAAAAAAAAAAAGAGTCAAAAAAAATTAATTTTTGTTCGTCATAAGATTGTAATTTTTTATTCCGTCATATTTAATTAAAAAAAAAAAAGTCAAAGAAAAATTGATTTTTGTTCGTTCGTTATAAGATAGTAATTTTTTATTCGTCATATTTAATTAAAAAAAAAAGAGTCAAAGAAAATTGATTTTTGTTCGTCATAAGATAGTAATTTTTTGTTCAACATATCACGCCACATTAAATTAATAAAAAAAAAAGTCAAAGAAATTTGATTTTTTTCGTCATGAGTTAGTAATTATTTATTCGTCATAACGATAGTCTAAATTAATATTGCTCAACCGATCTATCAAACTCGTTTGGAGCATGATTTAATAATAAAAATCATGTGACCGCAAAAACTCGAGTTCCATTGGGTTCGGTTCCAAGCAGGGTCGAACTGAGTTTCGGCAAGCAGGATAACATCCCTAGATCAAAAGTTATTTAAGCTGACATGATCAAAAATAAATCCACGATATTGGTGTAATTAAATATTATTTTAAATTTTCATAGCTTTTTATGAGCTACTATTATTCTTATAAAGTGTGCATGATAATTAAAAAAAAGGAAATAAAAAAGTTTGATAATAAATTATCATGAAGCACATCATTAATATGACGAACTAGAATCGTCCCAATGATACAAGTTAAGATTTTCGGTTACGCCAAAATCCGTAGATCAGATATGTAATAAATTATAGTAAATGGCCATTGTTGTATTAAGATTTGCTATGTATCAGATATAACTTTTATTATTATTAAAATACCTGTTTTTTTTTTATTATGTGCATTAATATAACGGTGTAGTATTTTTCAGTTTTTAAGAGAACTAAGACAACAACAACTCTGTTAGTTATTACAATTACTGCAATTAAATTTAAATGCTTTTTAGAATCCAAAACAAATAAGAATGTGTGAAGGTGATTCAAGGTGCGTATTATTATTTTTAATGCAGTTTATTATATGACTAATGCAAAAATCAAACATGCTTAATAAAGTTTCACCTATAACGACATCACCTAATACAAGTCATTTTCGTCAGTGTACTTTCAATATAGTGAAGGACATTCTATATTATATGAAATTCACTTGACAAAGCGAATTTACTAAAAAAAAACTCTTAATATAGTGATTTGAATAGATCCAATCACCTCATTATAAAAACTTCAAATTGTATTATTAAATTTTTATGAAAGTTTAAGGTCGGTAGAGCCCGCTTATAGATCAATGAAATCACATTTGGTTATAGTCTATATTTTAGTTAATTCGCGGTCCGCATCAAAAAAAAAAAAATCAAGGAATTTCAATGTTATCTAATAATTCGCTACAAACAACAATTTTTGAAGCGTTTCGGTGATTTCATGCGTGTTGATGAGTTTTTAAGTGTACATATGGTCCGAATGTTTTTGCCCAACGAACGGTAACTCCTTAATCATCTTATCGGCTTCCATAAATTGTTGTTTAATTGTTCTAACTTCAATCTCTTGTATGGTAGAAGGAACGCAGATGGAGTCAACCCATTTATTAAGTTTGTCAGTAATAACCGAGGCAGTAGGTCGTTTCTGCAGATCAGGATTTATGACTGCATTGCTAATTCAGCATAGCAATTAGGAGTTTCAAGTGCAAATTTCGGTCTCAATCCAAAGCAAATCCTTATAGAAAGTACTTTATCAAATGTAACGCCATCGAAAAGCCTTTGTCCAACTGATATTACTATCATGATTATTCCAAATGAATAAATATCAGAGGTTGTGTAAATGATGATTGGCGAGATAATACTTCTGGTGCAAAATAAGGTAAAACACCATAAATCCCTTCAATCTCACTTTTAATAGATGATGAAATCCTAAATCCACAACATATGTGTTATCTATATCTTTTTGTAAAATATTACCACTATGTAAATCTTTATGAATGTATCCTTGAAAGTGAATCATATTAATATATGAAATTATACACTGCAACAATTTCACTTTATTTTTCCAAGTCGTTCGTGAAACATCGTAAAGATTTTTACTTAACTATTGTTTTTTTGCATATTCTAACACGAAAGTATATACCCATTAACATTTTTCGTTATTCCATAACATTTCATGTATGATGGATATACATCTCTAATTCCACAAAATACTTTTAATCCTTATATGAATTCTAAATGATCATTTAAATTAAGTATTTTAAGGGCAACAATATTATGATAATTTCTACTTTTATCATGCCAATACGCACGACATACAGTCGAAAATCCACCTTTTCCTATTTTTACAATATCTTGAAATTCATCATAAGGAATCCATGGTAATTGATAATTATTTTCAATCAGAACCTTTCTTAAATCGTAATCAAGATCTATGCACACTCATATACAACTATATTATTAAAAATTAAATTAATTATCGATTTGTGAAATTAAATTAACAATATAAATTACCAGTCACTACTTTGTTCGCTCTAATTATTTAAATTAGTTTTTTGAGTAATAATTGTAATTACAAATAAATAAATATAACAGAATAGAATTTTATACCTTCGATACCAATAATTTGCATTTTGTATATCTCTTTCAACTCCGACTCCGTTTCGATAGCATTGAGCAACAGCTGTCATTCCGTTAACATCTCCCATCTCTGCTGATTTTTAGCTTAAGAAAAATTTTCTTTCCGAATAAAAATAAGAATAAAACAAATAAATCTTTACCTTTAGCATATGGGCGGCGAAGCCGCCGCATGATCATGTTCTAGTTATCATACAAAAATAGCTTTTATTAATTATTTTATTATACGGATCACACCGAAGTCACTAACTTATCGATCTGTCAAGCAATCATTCGGTCAATTTTTTACCAAATGTCCCTAAAATAATGATAACAGCAATTATTCGGGCCATTAATTGAAATAATGCCCGGCGCATTATTACGCCAAATACGGTATGGCTGAGCACCATTGCAATCACTTGCTAATTGAGAATGAGGCTTTAGAAAAAATAAATTTATGTTTTGCATAAGCAAAATACAATAATAATATTTGACGCACAATAAAGTGATTTAATTTTTTTCATGTTGTGACTATATATATTAATGCTGTAAAAATTGACTTATGCTCTTAGGCTGTGTTTAGATACAAAAAATTAAGATAGGAATTTACGTATAAAATGGTTAAATCATTGTAAAAACTTTGATTACTCATTGTCTTAAATAATCTTTTTTTTTTTAAATAATCTTTTATTATAACCATTAACATTGTTATTTCTATCATCAATTTATTTCTTTCATACTATGATCGTTAACATTTTCACTATACTTTTGGCAATATTGCCACCTACTTTCGCATTAATATCATCGCCAATTGATTCTAATTCTACTAATTCTACTAATTCTATGAACACATCTACATTATATTTATCTTTAATTAATCCTAATTCTACGGACACGCAAGAAATGTTTTCAACCATTATAAACCAATATATACCTTTTGCCATGTATATTTTATTTGCAGAGGATTTTAAAAGCAAAGTTCTTATGCCAATTTTTGATGAAATAGTGTATCATACCATGGTCTGGGGGATCCCTATGTTTGTTGCATATGTTTTTATGGATGTGATATTAATGAAATTTTCCATACACATGATGGCATTTTCTGTATTTTGTACCTTTTATGGTATCTATGTTGTAGCTGTTTGTGTTCCTGACGATTATGAATGTAAAGATTGTAATTGTGATTCATGTGACGATTCTCCAATAGGGCGTTGTTGCGCCAAATGCTGTACTGACTGCTGTAATAACTTTTGGACATGTATGATACGAGGTTTTGTAATAGGTTTTCGTATGATGTTTTTATTTTTATCAATAGGTATCACATCCCTTTCTATCATAGTTTTTTGGTATATTAGGATAGTATTCTCTGAAGATACTTCTGATGTCACTAGGAAGATATACGCAATTTGTTTCTCTTTAAATCTTTTTTTTGTTTGTTTATTTTTTTTAATTTCACTTTTTTTAATCTATCTACCATATACAAATGAACCATCACCATTACGTAAATTCTTTGAAAACTCTTTAATACCTTTAATATTTATTTGTTTTTTACCTCCCGTTTTTCTTCAAGTAATTTGGATAATGACTGATAGACCAATTAACAGTTTTTTTATCACAATTTGGACAGGTTTATTTGGAGTTTATACAGCTAGGATCAGCAAAATTTTTACTGGTATTGATAAATCAGGAAAAGGCAAGGACAAGGTCAAGTTTAGAGGTTATGTTTATTTTATTTGTGATGAGTTGACCGGATTTTTTAATAAAATAGGAAGTGATACAGTGAAGAAAGGTATCGAGGAGGGTGTAAAAGAACTAGGAATCATGGGAAAAAATAATGAAGCAGATAGTTCTGCATAAATTAAAATTAAAATACTATATATGTTTATTAAAAACAACTTTTAAATTGGTATTAAATTTGGAGATGATTAAAATATTTAATTGAAATATAGATGAATCAAAAATATTATAAATTTATTTCGAAATTCATGAATTATTTATTTATTTAAATCTTTTGTTAATAAACTATTTAAATTTAAATTTCACTAAATATTCCGCGACTAACCACTTTGCACATATCAATTTACAAAGATGAGAAATTAGCTAGGTATGTCCGATGTAAACAAGTTTTTTTTTTAAAGAGCTATGTATATTTAGTCTGGTTATGCATAGACGTCCATTCACTTGTTTAGTCCTCACCTTTGGAGTTATTTTATTGTCTTGGGAGTTGTTCTTTTGGAATTATTGTTGCTTTTGGTGTAGTCTTTTTCATGTTTGGAGGTATCATTACTTTGTTTTTTTTTTTCTTACTTTTATTTTTTTTCTCTTATTTTTTACTTACTATATATTGTTGCATTTTGTTTTTGATTCTTTGTAACTTTTTTGAGCCACTGCCATTGGATTGCCACAATTGAAGTTCCAATGTTGGGATCATTACTAAATTAGTTATTTCAGATTTTTTTTTGAACTTTCATTTTGCTACTATTGTTTTAGTTTTTTTTTTTCTTTTTTGCACATTGTTAGTTGCTGAGTTATTTTAAAAATTAGTGATTTTAGTAATTAGAGATATTTCTTATTCGGAATGTAAATTAAGATTATTTACGTAAAATTTTGGTAATTTAATAAATTAAAATATTTGTATTATAAAATTTAATTAATAAAATTATTATAAAAATACACATATAAAATTCAGTTAATAAAATTATTATAAAATTGCATATAATACCAATTTGCACATATTTATGTATATAAATTTATATACGGATATATGTTATTATGTGTATATATGTTATTATGTGTTATCTGCACATAAATATGCACGAGACAATACACGGGAAACACATAAAATTGCATGTGAATGTGCACTGTTGCACGGAATCGGCACCTTATTACGTGCTGTAAACGTGCTTTCTCATACATTGTCTTGTATAGATTTACGTGCAGGTTCGTGTGGCTCCATATCCAAACCTTTTCGAGCATTGCTGTATCGTTCCATGCAGCAATTTGTTATAGGGTTAAAGTAAAAAAATGAAGTTGAGAAGAATTATACATCCAAAGATGGCGGTTTGTTTTATTTTTTATGTGCGTATGCTTGTCTTATTCACTTCGAAACCCTTTTTTCAAAGCTCAACTTCCCAAGCTTCTGACAATTATAAATCGTTAGAAAGGTTGGAAGAAGCTGCAGGTGTTTATGAAGCGACGAGTAGTTGCAAGCTAAATTAGTATAGTTGATTGTAAATAATTTGATAATTTTAGAACTTTTGCTTTTTAAAATTTAGACGGATTGGACAGAACTATAATTGATTAATTTAGTTTTTTAGGCGAGTGTTTTATTTACTATCTCAAAACTACGTTTATCATAAATATAAATGGTTTTTTTTTTAGAATTCAGATGTGTTGGATTAGAATGATGTAGGAAGTTATAGTATAGTTGACCGTATTAGAAGTATTACAAATCGTGATGTATTATTATATTACTCATATTTAAATGCACGTTAAACAAAAAAATGTATAGTTTATTTTTCAAGTTAAAAAACTATATTTTTAATAAAATAATTTTGAATTTCGATTAATAAATTTTTTTATTTTTATTCTAAATACATAATTACAAAGTCTATTTTTTATTGAGCTGCATAAAATCGACCAAATCATAAACTCTAAATTTTTACCACAGATTTCTAATCACAACGATATTACCTATAAACTTAATAATTATATGACATTGGTCTGCAACGATTAATATCATGAATTTGTTCTGTCGAAGTAAGTGATTGGATTACATGTATGCGCGGCGGCATGTTCAGTTAATCATTTAATTCGACAGAACAAATTTTGTTATATTTATCATCGCATGATCAATTTTGATTGTGCTTTGCATGTCGTGATTGGCTAACTGAATTTTAATTACGAGAATGTTGTGCTTACGTAATACCGTACAAAAATAACAAGAAAAAAAGTTTATGGTCAAAAAGTTTACAAGACAACTATGTATTAAATTAGTAGATAACTACTATACATTTTTATCAAAAATATAATTAAATAACGTTTAATTCTCATTAAACATAAGATATAAACGTTAATAATAATATTAATACAAATTCATAGCAAAAAACCATTTATATAAATATAAATATAGAAAAAGATATAAGAAATTTAGTTGGCCACACACGAGTTTGAATATTTAGGAAACTGAGTTATTATTTACATGAATTCATATGAATCATTTAATGAATCCATGTGTGTGCATTATTTATCAAACTTTATTCTTTAATTTAGTTCTTTCATAATGTAATCAATTTATAAAACTCACAATAGCTGCTTAAATGTTGATTTTTGATATCCTTATTTTAAAATCTGCATGCAGTAAGTATTTATGTTCATTTTTACACTTTTTGCTGAAATCATGTTGTAACGAAGAAAACGAATGTGATACTGAGAATACTTGGTTGAAAATTTCAGTTCGGCATAAACACTGTTGATATAGTAAAATATTTGAATATTATCTACAAAATACAAAATTAAATGATATTCAAGTAGCAGAATTGTATAATTCTAAGGGTTCATGTATAGCGAGAAGAGTAAGGAAAAGGCGTCGGGTATTTCCACAGATTTGCTTAGATTGACTTCGATATTGCTGTTATTTTTGCGGATATAGTGCTGAATAAATTAAAGACATTAGTTCAAAAAAAATGCTCGGTCATTAAAATGCCTGATGAATGACGAAAATTTAGTCATTGAATAATGACAAAACTAATTCCTGAATGACAAATTGACGAATAGCGAGCCATGATAAAACTCATGATGATTAATGAGGCATAAAAAATCATTCTTTTCTTTTATATGGAAATAAATTTATCTATACGAATTAATCTTTTTGTTTGCATTATTATATCTACCTATTTCTATTATTTTTATCTGTTATTTTTTTTCTTTTTTATAAAACACATCTGACATTAACCGATGAAGGTGTCGATCACCCTAAGATATCTGATGGGTCTTGCGAAGAAAAACTGCTAATACTGTTTTACTTTTAGCATTTAGTAAAGCATGCCATAAAAATTTAAAAAATAATAAATAGAGCTATTTATTATCTTTTGTAGTGTAATATTTTATTTTTATAATATGTAATAATTTCATCAATGGTTTTGTCAATCGTCAGCAGTTTCATCACTCTTTCATCAATCATCAATGGTTTCATCAAGATCATCATTTTTGACAAAACCTTTCATCAATTCAAAATAGTTTCATCAAGCATCTTTATCAAACATAATACAAATCACTTATGATTGTGACCTTAAAATTTTCAAATAAATTATTTGACCGGATAAAATGTAATATAATTGTATTTAAGAATCAGAATAAGCTTTAATCACTTAGAAGATTAAAATTTCATTTTAACTTAATTATATTTAAAATTTACTTAATAGATTCTAAATTAAGGTTTCTAAAATGATCACTTTCATTACATTACAGATATACTGAACATTCGGTATTTGATATCACTTAATAGTTTCAAAGTGATGATCGATCATTAATTATTAATGATGTCAATTTACATCTTTAATCAACAATTTTTTTTTGCCAATTTCCAAATCATGGTAAAAACTAACAATATTTTCGAAGTAATTATTATTGATCAGATGACAATAATATCTAATTCGATCGATATTATAATCATACAATTTTAATTTCATAATTTAATATGCCAAATATAAACAAAATTAATTTTCGCGGGCTGAAGCTGAAGCTGGAAATTAAGGGCCTCGATTTAAAAATATAAGTGCCAACAAATCCATTCATCTCTTATATTATCAAAACCAACCCTAATCGTTAAAAAAAAGCTAAGAAAATGCACCTCAAAAATTTTGGAAAATTTTATATTAAATGACTAAAATTTTCAGCTTCAGCCATTTCCAGCTTCAATCGTGATATAAATTTATTACAGAGCATTAGGTCCAAACAAAAAACATGAATAATAAAATTTTGATTAATTTCTATGATGATTTAAGTCGTAATCTTAAAAATTAAATGTTTGTTTTATTTAAACATGTTAAAAATGGTTTAATACATTATGACGTAGTTACGTAATTTATAATTATATAATCAATATTTGGCATTTGGACCAAATTTGTTAAACTGGATCTATTAATTGGAACATTGGACTTATAAATTCAAATTGGAATATATAAGTCCAGTTCCAATTCAATTAATGGACTTATAAAGGTGATCAACACTGTATATAATATTTATTGTGATTACTGACCCGCTTGTGAACGAAGTCACAAGGCGGTACATTATTGCGAGTCACCGGACTTTCCGTGTGACAGCAGATCACATATTTTATCTTTTATTTTTTCTCGCAATAATTCTAATTCACGTTCTCTTTGCTGCATCGATCTCTTTGTTCTTTGAATTTTCTGCTCGACATTGTGTCCAGCCCCGTCGCAAGAACAAGCCAGTTTTTTAGCAAGAGAAAAGGAAATTTCCAAGTCTTCAGAGGAATTTTCAATATCGAGATTACCAAACGCTACTATATCATATTGGAGAACTTGAAAATATGCACTCGTAGACCGGCATTGGTGTAGAATTGTTATGCCAATATGGTGAAGTGAACCAGATCACAAATTTGAAGCTTCACAGATATTGGGTTTATATACGAAATGCGACATTGGACTTGGACTTGAAAAGGCCTTCTTTGAAAAAAAAAAAAAAGTTAAGTTCAAGTAAGCCGTGGGGTTCTTTGCTGGAACACCATGTTAAAAATTTTTGATCTTTGCGATAAATTTCTAGGACCAGAAGGAGCAAAGCAATAGTCAAGGCATTGTGCAGGAACACTATTAACCCCTCTGTATCTCGGCAAAAATGGTCTTGGTGATATTTTGGTTGTGGGAAAGTAGAAGAAGCATTAGCAGATGTATTGTGCAAAAAAGGTACAATAATAAATGGGAAATACTGCCGGGATGTGTGATGTTGAACAATTGTGACGAAAAGAAAATTGGAAAAGGATGAACATACAGCATCCATTTTTTTTATATAATCAAAATCCGCAGATATGGGTAATGCTGTTGGAACAGAAGCCATTGGTGTCCGTTATCATAATGAAAATGGAGTTGAAAAGAAGGACACAAGGCATTTTGTTTATTACCAAAATCTGCTGGTATGTGAAATGCAAAATTTCGATCTTTGCAAGAATTTTCTGGGAACATAAGGGAGGAAAAGCAATAGCTGATGCTTTTCGCAAGAACACTATGTTGACCTCTATGGTTCTTGGTAAAATGGTCTTGTGGCAAAGTAGAAGAAGCGTTAGCAGTTGTATTTTGCAGGAACGTTACAAAAATGATGCGAAATACTGATGGAAGGTATTGGTAATGCTGTTTGGCATATTGGGAGAAGACAAACACAAAGCATTCGTTTATTACCAAAAATCGGCTGATATGTGTAATGCGAGGAACTTTAATCTTCGCAATATCTTTCTGTGACCAGGAAGAGGGGAAACAATAGCTGACGCATTTTGCAAGAAAACTATGTGGATCTGAAAAAAAAAAAAAAAAAAAGTAGTCTTGAAAAGTGGCGAATTGGGAAAGGCATTAGCTGACGTACCTTGCAAGTACATTACAATAAATAACAGAAGGTGATTTGTAACAAAAGGAAATTGAAATTGAAAAGATGGACATAAAGTATTCATTTATGTCCGAAATCAGCTGGAAATAAAGCCGTTGGGGTCCGTTATCAAAATGGAACTGGAGTTGAAGAGGACAGACACAGGGCGTTTGTTTATTACAAAAAATCTGCTGATATGTGAAATGCTAGAAATTTCGATCGCGCGATAAATTTTGGGACCAGGAGGAGGGAAAGCAATAGCTGATGCATTTTTTGCAAGAACACTCACTACCTTAACCTCTCGGGATCCTGGTAAATAAAATAGTCTTTAAAATGGCAAAGTATTGAAAAGTATTTAGCAAATGTACTTTGCAAACGTTACAATAATAATTGGAAATGATATTGT
Source organism: Gigaspora rosea (assembly GCA_003550325.1). NCBI lineage: Eukaryota > Fungi > Glomeromycota > Glomeromycetes > Diversisporales > Gigasporaceae > Gigaspora > Gigaspora rosea. The sequence continues at coordinate 51,296 of QKWP01002300.1, forward strand.
TACAGAAAGGAAATTGGAGTTAAAAAGAATGAACAGAAAGCATTCATTTTATGATCGGAATGAATAGATATAGGTAATGCTACTTAGAAACATAAGCCGTTAGCGTCTGTTATCATAATGGAATTGGAGTTGAAGAAGACAGACACAAGGCTTTTTTGTTTATTGCCAAAAATCTGCTAGAGATGGTGATATAATATCGAGATAGAGTCGGAGTACCAGGGGATGTACAATGAGCAAATCATTGAAAATAGGAAAAAGGTGAACTCGTGACTGTATATTACGCGTATTGAGGAGGAAAAGTAGAAATTTAGGAAATAAAAGGAACCAAAAGTTTGTCGAAGAGTCGAAAACATATGGAAAATCAGATACGAAAATCCAAGGGTATACATTATGGATTTAGGAGTTTCGACATCTGACGTGAATCAAAGAGGAAATAAATGGTGTAATGCCATGTGTAATGCCATGTGTAATGCCTGAAGTCTAGATGGTAAACTGTTTAGGCAAGCGGCTGATATCTACGACGTTGGAGTCATCATGTCAGATATTTCAAAAAAAAAAAAAAAAAAA
>QKWP01002300.1:52725-74624 GCA_003550325.1 Gigaspora rosea
GTATAAGGCATATGAATGCATATGCTCGTGTGTGGGTATAAGTGAGGCGGGTGTGAACACTCCACACCGCCAAAAAATTACTGTTAAGGGAAATGATAGACAGATTAAAGCGGTTGTGTACCCCACACCGCTCCTAGGTAAGGGTAATGTATAACTTATAGTATACCGGAAAAAAAAAAAAAAGACATATGAATGCGTAGATTCGTGTGCGAATATGAGTAGGGTGGGTGTAAACACTCCTTACTGCCTTAAAATTATGGTTAAGAGAAATGACATATATATTGAAGCGCGTGTGTACACCCTACACTGCTCGGGCGTAATGGTAACTGGTATAGTATGCCGAACTGAAGCGGCTGTGTACACCCCACACCGCTCTTAAGTAATGGGGAAATAAGCAAGACATACGGATGCATAGGATCGTGTATGAATATGAGTGGGAGGGGAGTGAACACTCCACACCGCCTTAAATCATGGTTAAGGGAAATGACATATGTATTGAAGCGCGTGTGTACACCCCACACTGCTCTGGCGTAATCGTAACTGGTATAGTATGCCGAACTGAAGCGGCTGTGTACACCCCACACCGCTCGTAAGAAATAGCAACTGATATGGTATACTGAACAGGTATTGTAAGAAGAGTTAAGGATGTTTTACAGGATGTCACGTGAGATGATGTTACGGAGTAGGTATGATTATGTCTTAGAATGATTGTGTATAGGCAGGATTGTCTTTCTTATATCACAAGATTGCACGATCCTCGCAACAGTCCCATACTGTATGACGTCGTTGCATAAGAGGATGTGACTGTAGTTATGAAGGTTGGTCACGACTGTGGTGTGCGAGGAAGGGGCACACGACGAGACGAGCAATAATAATAACTGCTAACATTCAAAAAAAAACGAATTAAAAAATCATCAAAGCAATGTCTCATGTTCATTGAAGGCTCACTTTACAAATTAGCAGAACCCGATAAATATGGTCGAAAAGCACCTCGCCAAAATTATAATGATAAAAACGTGAAACACTAACCAATCAAATCAATAATAAATTCAATATACAAATATTCAATATACAAATAAAAGGTTTATTATCTAATATTTATTATCAACTAAGTTTTACTTCTGTACTTTTCTTAATTCTGTAATTATAGATAAAAATTCTATTCTAGTTTTCTATAGTAATCACTTTATACAAGGCGCGTTACAAACTTCAGTCTGTGTTATTAAACTAAAACATGTCACGTATGCATATTTGATCTAAACCGGCATTCACATCTGAAGATTAATTAACCATACAAATGTAACTAACTATTATATAATTATTATTATTAAATTAATTCATATAAATTCGTCGAGAACAAAGCTTACTTAAAATATCTTAGTACCTTTTTAGTCGGCTGATTTTGATATTTACGTATCTAGGCTAGAACTTCAGTTTTAACATAGTGAGCTTAATATTATTACAAAGTAAATTTGTATTTATTAAAAATAAGCATTACGTTCACAAAAAAATACTTTGTAGTGCATTACCTAACGATCGATTCAGACGATAAAAGTTGACATTAGTTTGCGAAACTTTCAATATAATGCATTTTTACACGGTCTGCATGTTGAAATTATCACTAGTAAAAGTTCGGAAGTTTTAGAGGATCAAGCAAGCTAAAGCATAAATGTGAATTATCAAACTAAATTATATTTTTTTATGAGCGAAACCCCAAATTTTAAAAGTAAATTAGCCAATCAGCGTGAATTTCATGTATAGGGTGCGGAAAAAACGTTGGATCGATTTCGGGCTGTAAAAATAGTGTTCTACAATTAGTGCCAAGCCGAAATTAGTATAAAATGGAGCCCGTTTATTGAAAGTAGTTCATCATATCATATACTAATTTCGGCTTGGACGCAATTTTCAAAAATTCCGAAATCGTTCGGACGTTTTTTCCGCACCGCCCCAATTCATAATTATCATGGTGCTTTCGGACGGTACCGAAATGTTTCATTCAAGTTGACTGCAAAGTCAACAGATCGAACTGGGAGCTAAGCAGGCGTGGCGACAATCACAGGTAAACCAAGATGCCAGCGGGAAAAAACCGGTTCAATCACTATCCAATTTGAGGAAGGCGCAGGGGGAGATAAGTGATTAATCAATTTACCTAATTTGGACGTTTCACATGAAAATATTATTGATATAACAAAAGATTTATTGTAGGTATAAATGTGGACATTAAGCGGCCCGGAAAGAAAGCAAATTCGTACCCGGCTCTCCCCGTCCCAACTGAATCCTGCCATTTTGCAACCATCCATGTCTACAGCCGGCCTGTGTTACGCAGGTGGGAAACCACCGGCTAATCTAAAGCATCAATCTCAAGTAGAAACAGCTTGACTGCAAACTTAGGGTCAACAGCCGGCCCGCGTATGCGGGTGGGAAACCACCGGCTGACACAAATAACTAGATCAATTATACATCAAATGCACTGATGTATGCTGTATATCACACTAAAACAAGATAATAAAGTTCAGTATCCAGCATTTTATGTTGGAGTGCTTCCAAATAAGTATGGTTCACAAGCGTGCGATTCTGTTCGTCACTATAAAAATTTTAACTCATACAGGGGAGTCCCAAAAATTTTCCGGGGGGGATATTAATACTGTACAGTAATAATAATTAACGTCATTGTCTAGCGGTTTTTATATAAAAGTAGCATGGGCAAATATTGTTTCTACGACCTTTAATACATTTTAAGAATAAATCCTGATTAAAAACATTTATTAAAATGCAACTATGCGGACTCATTTTCGTTGTAGAGGAATGTTCATATCCTGTCCCTTTGCAAGATGTTTCTGTTGATGCGAATAGTAAAGTTTCTTTTTCCATATTTTAATTTATTGTATACATATATATTTCTTTTATATTACTAATGTTCTTTTTAAATTTAATTAGTCGTTGATATGATAGCAGAAAGTAATTAATTTGCATATCTAAATAGTATTATAGTGTTTATCATCTTTTTTCGTATGATTTAAAATAATTTTACTTATATAATATAGCAACGGTTTGTCAAACCTATAAAAATGTTGAACAAAATACGATTGAGGCTATTTATAAATTCCCACTTCATGAAGCCGCAGCAGTTTGTGGGTTTGAGGCCGAAATTGATGGAAAAAGGAAAGTTAAAGGAATAGTTAAAGAAGCAAAGCAAGCTGCAAAGGAGTATGACGAAGCTATTCAGGTAACATGAAATAATTTTTGTATGTATAATATCAGTAAGTACGTACGTGCGATATTATTTACACATTAATATTTATTTGTTTACACAGCAAGGTCATGGGGCTTACCTACTCGAAGAAGAACTCCCAGATATTTTTCAATGCTCCATTGGTAATATCACTGCTGGTCAAACGGTTGTTATAAGAATTACATATGTAACAGAACTAAAACATGATGCTGAAACTGAAAGTATTCGATTTGTTTTTCCTACTGCCATTGCTCCACGATATGGTTCATCCGATTATACTCCTGCAAATAATGGAAAGAAACTTATTCCTGATGTAGTATCTTATACTGAAAAGACTGATTATTATTTAAAGCTTGCTATTACATGTAGAATGACTTCTGCTATTCAAAGCATCGAATCACCATCTCATCATATTTCAACTGAATTAAATATTGATGGCAATCCAAATGTTTCAAAGATTACTCTAGCTGAACAAATTACCCATTTAGAAAAAGATCTTATACTTGTTGTTAAAAGTCTGGGTCTTGATCAACCAAGGTAATGATATTTTTATTGTAGTAAAGTATTATACTTATATGTATTTATCTCTTAATTAATAGGTTTTTTTTTTTTTTAACTCTAGAGCCTTTGTTGAATATGACTCTAAGACAGAAACTAATTGTGTTATGCTAACTTTAGTACCAAAATTTGCCATTAATGAAATAATGTCTGAATTAATTTTGTAATCGACAGGTAAAAGCTTAAAGATATATAATAAGAATTATAATATCTTAATCATAACATTAATAAATCCTATAATGACAGGTCTGGTTCAATGCAAGGCGGGCCTATTAAAAAAGCATCTGAAACACTTCAGTTGTTGCTTCGTTCATTACCTGAAGATTGTCTTTTTAATGTGGTATCATTCGGATCCAATTTTGATTCTTTATTTACAAAAAGTCAACCTTATTCCGAAGAAAATTTTTCAAAAGCTATTAAACATGCTCAAGAAATGGATGCAGATTATGGAGGAACCGAAATTTATAATCCTCTGAAATGGACCTTTGAAAATTCAAAAAATGATATGCCAACTTCCGTTTTCCTTCTTACTGATGGTGATGTTTATAATGTTGATCAAATTGTAGAACTTATTAAGTCTACCGAAGAAAAGAAAAAAGATGATTTAAGACTTTTTTCAATTGGAATTGGTGATTCAGTTTCTCATCATTTAATCGAATCTGTTTCTCGTGCTGGTAAAGGATATGCACAATTTGTTACAAATAATGAACGAATGGATAAAAAGATTCTTGGAATGTTAAAAAATGCTATAAAGCCTCCTATTAAAGATTATAATATTACTTGGACAAATCAGATCCTTGAAGATACTTTACCGGTAGAAACTAATCCTGTTGCTAAATCAATTATTAGTTTCTTTCAAACTACCTTTACAGATATGAAAATTCAACAAGCACCATTTCTAATCCCACCAATTTATCCTGGTGCTCGATTTATAGTTTATTGTATATTAAAAAAAGGTGTTGAGCCTTGTAAAGAAATTATATTGAGTGCAGTTTCTAAGGATGGTCCTATGAAACTTTCTTTTCCATTGGATCCTGTAACTTTACAAGGATCCAAAATTCATACACTTGCAGCCAGAAAACTTATTCAAGATCTTGAAGAAGGAACTTCATTTATTCACAAGCATCCAAGAAATAAAGGAAAAAATATATCAAACTCACTTCTTCGTGAACAAATCGTGAAGTTGGGTGTAACTTATAATTTGGCCTCTAAATATACAAGGTGTTTTATATATATATATATATAAACTTTTCCTAATGTATTATTTTTTATAACTTATATGAATATTTGTTTTTGATTTAATTAGCTTTATTGCAATTGATGAAAGGGGTAGTGAGTTAGTATCTGAAGCCAAGATCTTATCAAGTCAAAGAATAGTCCCAGTTGCTGCTGCGGCGCCATTTTCTACGTTTTCTATGTTAGGTAAGCTATATTTTATCTTAAGCCAATTTTTAGTTTATAATTCATTGGATATAATATATAATTTATCAATGATTTTAACTTTCTGCAAACGTATTTACAGAATGTGCAATACAAACAGTAAACATGGTGCCGGCATGTATGACTTTAGAGACAAGTTATGATAGTTCATTTGAACAGGAGTCTGCAGATTTTAGTTCTCTTATTGATCGTAATGATTCTCCTCCTGCATCAGCTTCACTAGCTTCTTCTGTAAAATCAAAACCTCCAAAAATTGAAACTCTTTACAGTTTTCTTAATTTCCAATCATTTGATGGTTCATTTTTACCATCTGATAAATTTTATTCTTGGTTTGATAAAAATAATTTTAAAGATTTTGAATCTATTGGAATTGAAAATGAGAAAGTATTATGTTTGGCGTTAGCGTTGGCATATTTGGAAATTATAATGTTTGATACATTTAAGGAAGAATGCGAAATGTGTTATGTAAAGGCCAAGAAAATTTTGAAAAAAGAAGTTGGTGATGAGCAAAATGTTAATGAAAACTTGGAAAAAGCTAAAGAATGGGTTAAAAAGTGGACTGATGAATAATCGCTTAGTATTTTAACTGGGATTTTATAGTAAAATATTTGCATTAAGAAAGAATTTTTATTTGAAATTTAAATATATTAATATATCTATTTGGGATATAATAGTAAAGTTTTTTGCAGTGTTGGAATTTGTTTGGTCGAAACAACTGAATATTCGAGGTGGTATGAATACACTAATGCTAATTTTTATTTATGGATGATACATATATCCAAATGACAAAAAATATTTGGATGGTCATCCCAGATGACTATCCGGATAATTGTATGCTAATATGACCAGTATATTGTAAAATAAAAAATAATTTTTTGCTCTTGTAATCCTTATTTTTTTTTAAAAAAAAATTTAAAAATGATCCTAATTTATTCTGATTATTCACTATTAAAATATAAAATAAAAATGTGCAATTATATAAATTGATAATTTTTGTATTTTTAATATAAGGATTTTAGAATTTGGCGACCCTCCACTACAGTGCACCCTATAGTAACAAATATAAATAATAATTAGAGTTAGAGTTAGGGTAAGGGTTAGAGTTGGGTTAAGGTTAGGTTAGGGTTAGAGTCAAAATTAGTACAGAATTGCGAGAGAATTATTTTTCGTTAAAAATGCAGCAGGGTTACTCTAGTAAAATTTTGAGAAACATAAAAGGAGTGCACTGCAGTGCAGGTGCACTACATTCTATAACCTTTAATATAATATATTTATATAGAAAAATATATAGGAAAATGCTAATAATTTTATTTAAACCTTTTTTGACCAACTCTTTATTAGATATTCAAATAAATTTTAATAAATTTTAATTAAAAAACAAATTATATTATTAAAAAGTTATATATATATATATATATCTAGTAGATAATCAATGTGTTATTTGCTTATATACTGATTTGTATAAAAAAAATTAGTACAGTGCAGGACAGCAAAAACCATCCAATTTTTAAATATAACATATAAAATTGTTATAACTTAATAACAAATAATTTGAATAAAAATGTGGTCTTACAGATTTCTTACTATTTGTTTAAGCTACAATTCTTTTAGAACAGATTTTTTATTTATTGTAATTTTAAGAAGTTATAAGAGTTTAGATTTTATATATATTTGAAAATTGGCATTAACTACTAATAATCTACTAGTTATATAGCTATAAACAAATATGATTGGCTAAATTTATTTTTTATATATATAATTGGTCATACAAAATCTAATTTAAGCCAATCAAATCAATTTATTTTACCTGTCAAATCTGATATCTTATAGATATTTGATTTTTGAGTATCAGTTATCAGAAATAGTAGATTATCAGATTTGATTTATGAAACAAACATGGTAGCTTAATTTTTTATTAGTTATTACAGGTTATCAGTTTTGACAGAATTAGTTTTGGGAGGTTCAACTGTAAATAACTTTATTTTTATTTTTTTTTAATTAGCAATCATTCTGTAATATAGTAGAAACAAAGATCACATGTCTTTTAAATTCTTGCATTTGACCAATGTTTGGTCTTAATCTAAGTTATATAATCTGTATAACTATAATGGCCAATTTAAGATTGATTATGAAGTAGATTCAAAAACTTACAATTATCTTTGTCCAGAAATTAAGCTACTTTATAATCAACAATAGAAGTTGGAATTAGTCAAATTTTTTGTGATTGGTTATTAATTGAACAAGTACAAGATAAATTGATAATGATCAATTATATGCTTTAATTGGTCAAAATCATTTGATCAGTCAAAATTGTTTAATTGATCATGATCAATTATTATATTTAATTGGTTGAATTCTTAATCAGTCAAATTGTTAGATCAATTATAATCAATATAGTAAATCTATTGTAATAAATTAACTTCAAGTTAAATTTAGTCTTGAGATTCTAGTTGAGTTGCTAATTAGGTCATATAAATTTGATTTAGTAGTTAATTTTACATTCCTTTTATAAAAGAAAGGAGCAAAAATAAATAAATAAATAAGTAAAAATTATATAATGCATTTATCTGAAAAAAGAACTTTATATGTATTAACAACTTTATAGCATAATTCTCATGACCTAGTAATTGGATTTGCATCATTTTAAATTAATACTTAACATTACTGATTGATTAACTGATCAATCAACATGTTCAGTCTCATGATGTTATGAGACAAAAGCTACCTCAATACTTTATATTGAGCAGCTTTAAGGTTGGTGCATAAAAAAATTGTCAATAAACTATATTGCTTATATAGGGTTTCTCAAAGTCAAATCAAATCGAATATTAAATGTATTTGAATTTATTAAATTGAATAAACCCATGATTTGAATTTGATTTAATCAAATCAAATTTATTTGTAATTTTTAAAAATTTTAAAATTTTGGTCACTTTTTTTGTATTAAATAAAAATATTCTTCTAATCAAAATAGCCTAGTCCTATAGAACAAAAAAGATAGTTGTCTTAATAAAATTTAATAGCTATCAAATCTATATTTTCAATAAAAATTTCAAATAGTTTGTTGAATCAAATTGAATATTTTGTCAATTTGAATTTGATTTAATTTGAAATTTCTGTATTTGAATTTATTTGAGATCAAATATTTAATCGAATCAAATCTAATCGAATCAAATTGTGGAATTAGCTTATATACAGTAATATGTTTGTGTATTTATGATATGCGCACGATGCAACTATATTTTTCTAATTTGTATTAAATAGCTCAAGGTTCTGCAAATTGTAACTCGGGCACTCACATATTATCTTAGTCCCTGCATTAAAATAATTAATTGTGGTATCGATACTTTATATATATATCCAAATTTTTTCGTAGTTATAGGGTCAATTCTAATTATTCAATTTTTACAAAAAAAACTATCCGGGTAATGAGTTTTATGCCCTTGGCATGGCGAATAAAATCAATGGATTATTCGAAATTTCAAGCATCAAAATAAGCTTTATTTATTAAGTTTTTGATTAGTTATTATTAATTATTTTGATAACAAAAAAAAAAGCAATTTACAAAAATTAAATGTTTTTATATATGTTTTTTTGATATTTTAAAAAATTCAATGAACATTTAAATTTTTATTCAATCGATGCTTGAAATCTAGAATTGTGACCAACCGATACTTGAAACTTATCGATTTTAATCACTAGACTTACAATTTAGTTATTTTCGACAGAAAAAAGCATCTAGTTTAAAAATTACAGATAGCTATTTTAATAAAGTTACAATTTTCAATTAGTACAATTGGCACATTTTTTCTTAAATTATTTGTTATTATAATCATTTATTCGCTCTTAGAAAAAATTGTTCAATATAACAAATTTGCAATGAACAAAATGTGTTGTAGTGCTTTAAAGCTAGCGGTATATTAAATAAATAAATGCACAAAATAGTTATATAGGTTGTACAAAGGGTTTCATAAATTTTATTACATATGGTATTTAAAATTAATGGATAGGATTTACCTGTACTAGATCTAGTACATTGTACTAAATTTAGTACATAATTAAACTTAATTATCTATTAAATTTTAATATTAACTCTTAATTAAATATTTTTTAATAATATTTTAACTTATGGGCTACTTGGTTTAAAAAACTCATAGCTTTACATAGCTTTTTAAATTTTATACATTTTTTTTTAAATTTGCATTTGCTAGTTTAACCTAGTTTTTAGCACATTTACTATAATTTTACAAAATATTTTTGATTATAAAAAAATTTTTTACTAAATAAATTTATTTAAACTATTAATAAAATTATAAATATAAGTTTGTTAGTTATAATTATAAAATTTTATTTAAGATTAGATTAATATATAAGAAGTAATTTAAATTTGAAATTTTTGCTAGTAAATACTATATCCTAATATATCCAATTTATATATAAAAATTAGATGTAATTTTTTTAAAATTTAAAGTAATATAACTTGAGATATACTAATTTAGGATTAAAAGAAATTTTGTAATTGAAATTAGATAATAAATATTTATAATTTCGATTGAGAATTTAGAAAATTTAATCAGCAGAAAATTTTTTAAACTCTAGTTAAACTCATATGGCTTACTATATAAAGTAGTAATTTGTAATAATTTTTAAAAAAAGCTAATAGTATAAGTAATAATTATTATAATATAACTAATAATAATATTTTTTTATAACAAGCCTATACAATTTTTTATTTATTAAAACTTTTAATTTGCCAAATATATTAATAAATTATGATTATAATTGACTTTACCAATGTACGAAATCTAGTACATTAGAAATCACAAAAAATGCAAGATATAAAAAATATATTTTATAAAAATTTTATTATTAATTTAAAAAAAAATACTGCTAAACAATTTTTGAATACTTATAAGATTTTTGTATATAAAAAAAATTAAACTATTAATTTTTTTAAATTTTTAATGCATTTTTTAAAATGTACTATATTTAGTACAAAAGAGTAAATCCAATTCATTAAAGTTATCCATATTTGAATACGTATCAGATTCTGTGATGCAGATCCTAATAATAAATTCAAAAACTTCTAGCAATGATTTCTCAATAACAACTTCAGTGAATATTCTTTTTTTTTTAGTTCTATGGTTTTGTAGAAAAAAAAAAGTCATTGAATTTTGTTTAAAGGCTATCGAGAAATCACATTAAAAGGTTTAAAAAAACTTAAAATATCTTGAAAAATCGGATTAAAATATTCTTTTGAGTATATTTCTCGACAGCCAACTATCAATGATCAGGATTTGATAATTTTTTTTTAATTCTATGAGTTCATAGAATTAAAATAAAGAAAATTTGATAGAACTTAAATAGAGGTTTTCGAGAAATATTCATTAAAGTTAAAAAAAAATTTGCCCGCAGCTTCTTTTTAAAGACATCTAAACTTTAAGTAAAGACTATTTAACACTTACTGGTCAAATTTGATAAAATTTTTTATTTTAATTCTATAAGATCATAAATTAAAATAAAAAAAATTGATCGAATTCGGTTAGGTAAGTGTTAAATAGTCTTCGCTTAAAGTTTAGATATCTTTAAAAAATAGCTGTGGGCAAAATTTTTTTAACTTTAATAAATATTTCTCGAAAACCTGCTATTCAAATTCGATCAAATGTTTTTATTTTAATTTTATGAATATACTATATTAAAATAAAAAACTTTTCATCAAATTTGAATAGTTGCCGTCGAGAAATTTTTGTTTGAAGCTCAAAGAAAGAAAAATTACCTATTTTTCGATATTTAAAGTTTTTAAAACTTTTAAAGATCATTTCTCAATAACCACTAAACAAAATTCAATAAATTTTTTTTATTTTAATTTACAAAACTATAGAATTAAAATAAAATAATTTTTACTAAATTTGATCGAGCAGTTATTGAGAAATTATCACTAGAAATTTTAAAAAACAGACATTCACATGATCCGAATTCTTGGTCGGCAGATCGGAGGATCATCGTCACTATCACGTGACCCGAAATTTTCGTGGTCGCCCTGGTGGATTCCTTGGTGAGTGTATGAGCCTCTTAGCGAGTGAATTAAACACCTAGCGAGTGATTAAAGCTTCAGTGCAGATTAAAGATATTTGAAGGTATGGTTTTAGTCTGCGAATAAAATAACAGATGTTCATAGCATTATGTTATTATTGATAGTTCAAAAAACATGTGTTCGGACAATTGATCCTACGAGAATTTTAAAGGAAGGTCACCAAAGTTCAGGGTCGTATGCGTCGGATTTAGGTCCGTCGGATTTAGGTCAGCGTTTAGCCTTAGCTGTTAGAAGGTTCCATAGCAAATTACTTAATGAATGGATATGATTTCATTTGTAAAATTTTTTATGATCTTGGGGCAAAATCGATCAATTCCGATCCAGCTGGCCATGATTCTGATGCACTCCGACGTATCCCGACCTGAAATTTTGGTGACCCCCCTGTATGAGTTGATCCTACGCTCCGCTGTAGCTAGTGAAATGCTAGCAATAAAAAATAATCTGTTTAGATTCAATGTAAAATCTTCTTCAATTGACAAGGGTTCCATCAAGAGCTTCATTATCTTAGGTAGAATTCCCACAAAAAAGTAATTCTGTAATTTTGACCAATCAGAATTTAGTATCAGGTGTAACGTGATAATCAAATGTAAAATTTGGGAACAACTACCGACACAGCACACACGTGACTTGTCGACACAGCAATGACTAGCATTACCTAAAATACCTGCCAACTAACCCTAACCTAACCCTAACTCGGGCCACTGCTGTGTCGGTAGCTTTTTCCTAAAATTAAGGCTAAGAACCGCGTTGTAATTAGGTTAGGGTTAGAAAAATATATGGCCATTGTGGCTATTAGTAAAATTTCACAAGGAACATGGACGCAATAGATGGTTACCTTATAAAAATTTAGAGCTATTCTTTTTTGTAAAAAATTTTTACGTTACACCTGATCTTAAAATTCGTTAAAATTACAGGTGGTGAACAATTTTTTGTGGGAGAGCTAGGGCGTTAATTTCATCAATAGTCAGGGGTTGCGTCAGGAGTTTCGTCAATCGTTAAGGGTTTCGTCAATCGTCAAGAGTTTCGTCAATCGTCAAGGATTTCGTCAATCGTCAAGGGTTTCGTCAATCGTCAAGGGTTTCGTCAGACGCAAATTTGACGAAACCTTTCGTCATCGCGAAAATAATCGCCATTAATAGATGGACATCTGTTTTTTGATATAAGCCTTATTTGGTGCGATCACGTTAGAATATTTGATTGGCCAGTGGAACAGAGCGACATTTGTGTTTTAATATTCAGATGGTTTAAAACCATATAGAAAATTTAAATATCATACCTTGATTTCATGAAAAATAAATATGAAGATGTTTGAATTGTTTATCGAAAATTAGCAAAAGATGAATTAAAAAAATAAAGCTTTAAATTTCTTTAAGATATAAATTTTTTAAACTAATAATATAATAAATTTTCAATAGTTTCCATAAGTATGGAGATTTTTTAAGTTGAAAGTGATTCTTAAAATTCTTCTCGTTCTTGGGTTGTTCATTGGATAACTCTATTATTGGCCAAATCTGACAATTGCCGACTTTTACAACTAAAAAGTTTCGAATAGTTGTACAAACGTTCCAATTAGTAACCTAGTACGTCATACGTATGTGGCCAATGAATGTCGTGCAACGTAATACATATTGAATTTCAATGAATTTAATGCGCTTTCATATCTTACGTACTGTAACACATTCTTTCTTTGCGGCAAGATGTCAATTTACAATAATAAATCCGAAAAGCAGCCAGAAAAAAGCGACAATTCATCAGATATTACAAAAATACGTGTAGCTAATAATATTACCCATGATAACAAGTCACAGGAATTTTCACAAGATTTTCTTAATGTTAAGGAAATGTGTAATCTGTATAATGAAGAAAAATTAAAAGGCCAGAATCCTCGCTTAATTCTTGACACATTAGAACAATTACTGTTAAAGAAAAGGCAAAATCCAGATGATATTATTAATTTTTGCTTAAATGATCAAGATGATCCTATAATTCAAGTCATTCTCGCAAGTTGTTATTATTACGGTAAATGGGTTAAAAAAGATGAACATAAAGCTTTCATTTATTATCAAAAATCTGCAGAGATGGGGAATGCTGACGGAACATATATGGTTGGATATTGTTATCATCATGGAATTGGAATTGAAAAGGATAACAATAAGGCTTTCATTTATTATCAAAAATCTGCAGAGATGGGGAATGCAACAGCAACAAGTAACGTTGGACATTGTTATCAAAATGGTATTGGAGTTAAAAAAGATGAAAATAAGGCTTTCATTTATTATCAAAAATCTGCTGAGATGGGGGACGCTAGTGGAACATATAACGTTGGAGATTGTTATTATTATGGGATTGGAGTTGAAAAGGATTTAAATAAGGCTTTCATTTATTATAAAAAATCTGCAGAGATGGGGAATGCTGACGGAACATTTATGGTTGGATATTGTTATCGTCATGGAATTGGAGTTGAAAAGGATAAAAACAAGACTTTCATTTATTATCAAAAATCTGCAGAGATGGGGAATGCAACAGCAACAAATAACGTTGGAAATTGTTATCAAAATGGTATTGGAGTTAAAAAAGATGAAAATAAGGCTTTCATTTATTTTCAAAAATCTGCTGAGATGGGTGACGCTAGTGGAACATATAATGTTGGATATTTTTATCGTCATGGAATTGGAGTTGAAAAGGATGAAAATAAGGCTTTCATTTATTATCAAAAATCTGCAGAGATAGGTGATGCTGACGGAATAAATAGTGTTGGATATTGTTATCAAAATGGAATTGGAGTTAAAAAGGATGGAAATAAGGCTTTCATTTATTATCAAAGATCTGCAGAGATGGGGAATGCAACAGCAACAAATAACGTTGGAGAATGTTATCGTCTTGGAATTGGTGTTAAAAAAGATGAAAATAAGGCTTTCATTTATTATCAAAAATCTGCAGAGATGGGTGACGCTAGTGGAACATATAATGTTGGATATTGTTATCTCAGTGGAATTGGAGTTAAAAAGGATGAAAATAAGGCTTTCATTTATTATCAAAAATCTGCAGAGATGGGGGACGCTAGTGGAATATATAATGCTGGAGATTGTTATCGATATGGAATTGGAGTAGAAAAAGATGAACCTAAGGCTTTTATTTATTACCAAAAATCTGCAGAAATGGGTTACGTTAATGGAATGTCACAAGTAGCAGAATGTTATCGTAATGGAATTGGAGTAACTAGAGATTTAGATAAAGCCAAATACTGGTATCAAAGGTAAATTTTTGTTTAAATTGAGCTAGAATACTATGTCTAAATTTTTATTAGAGAAATTTCGATTTTTAAGAAAAAAATATATGTGTCGAACGTATCTATGTTAACCGAGTTTAAAACACCACCTAAAAAATTTTTCAGATCATGTTATATACATTAATTTTTATTTATTATCATACTCTTACAGTATATCTGTCGTTATTGCTACCGGTATATTTATCATAATTGTTAAGCAATCACTTGCATATCAATAAAAAAAGTTTTTTATTTAAAAAATTAATCATATTATTAATCATGCAAAGTCACACGATCTGAAAAAATTTTTGGGTGACGATTTAACCCCGGTTTAAAATTTCTTTATTATCATTATTAAATATATAGCTAATATGTTCTTATTTTGTACTTATTTTAATAATTTCATATATTTAAATCGCTGATTAGGGAAAAAGATTTAACAATAGGTATTTATTATATCATAAATAATTTTCATAAAAATCTATTTTATCAATTTATTCATTAACTAATATTATAAATAAATTAAAAGCTACAAATGAGTGGATACGAAATTCAGTGATTGATGATGATTTGAAAAAAATATTGATGGAAAATGAATATCAGTTATCTTGGATTTCATATGATGAATTTAAATATATTAAAGAAATAAGCAGAGGTGGATTCGCAACTGTATACCGTGCTAAATGGCTTGATAAAAGTCAGAACATCAGCAGATCAGTTGCGCTTAAATTACTTCATAAATCAAATAATTATCACGAAGAATTTATAAAAGAAGTAATATTTATAAAATAATTATCTTTAATTATATTATTCGTTATTTATTATTTATATAGTAATTGAATATATTTATTTCTTATAATTAGTTAAAAGCTTATTGTGATATCGGACTTAAAAATCGAACATTTTTAAAATGCTTCGGTATATCAAAAGACAAAGCTTCTAAAGATTATATTCTAGTCTTGGAATATGCATCAGAAGGTAGTTTGCGTAAAAACCTACGTAGCATAGCACAAATGAATTGGAATGATAAATTAAATCTACTACAATGTATTGCATCAGATCTTCAAATAATTCATTCTCATGGCCTTATTCATTGTGATTTACATAGTGGAAATATACTACAATCTAACTTGAAGAGTGCATATATTGCAGATTTAAGACTTTCAATAACTGCTAATATTGCTTTAAAGTCGAAATCTGATAGAATTTGTGGAGTTTTACCTTATATTGCTCCTGAGGTTTTGAAAAATCAACAGTATACTAAAGCATCTGATGTTTATTCATTTGGTATAATCATGTGGGAAATTTTATACGGTAAACCTGTACCTTTTGAATTAAATTCAAAATTACAAACTAGATTACAATTTCAAATGCAAGTATGTGATGGATTACGTCCACCTATTGATGAAAATACTGCAAAGTGCTATGCTGATTTAATAAAGAAATGTTGGAATACAGAGCCGAAAGAACGACCAACTGCAACTGAAATTTGGGATATTTTTGCAGAATGGCAGAATAGTGAAAGTATTTTATCTGAATTGTCCGAATCTGATAAAAAATTACAAAATATAAAAAATGAGGATATGCATGAATATATTGACTCGAATTATAAAAGTTGTTTTATTTTATCCAATAATTATTAAAAAGGTACCGTAAACTGCCGTATAGACGACCCCCCCCGCATATCAGACCCCCTATGAATTAGACCCGGGTCTATAGTATGGGGTAAATTTTCGGTAAAATGTAAAAGACCCGGGTATACAAATAGGAATAAAATATTAGAAGATCCGGGTATACAAATCGGGATAAATATGTATTAAAAGACCCGGGTATGATGCTGTGTTCAGGTAATATAAATAAATGTCATCATATGCTATCTACATTATTAACATTAACTTCGTTCTTTATTAACTAAGAACTATTGAGAACATACATTTTAGTTACGACCCCACCACATCAGCCTCATATAGCTAAAACACATACCAGGAAAGGTTTACAGAAGCAAAGCGGAGAGGAAATTAAAGCCATGTTCGCTTGCAATTCTTGTTTGTGGCTGGTA
Organism: Gigaspora rosea; assembly: GCA_003550325.1. Taxonomy (NCBI): domain Eukaryota; kingdom Fungi; phylum Glomeromycota; class Glomeromycetes; order Diversisporales; family Gigasporaceae; genus Gigaspora; species Gigaspora rosea. The sequence goes on from QKWP01002300.1 coordinate 69,377, forward strand.
TGGTCATTCCGAATTTTTAAAAAATGACCTCGCATTGAGAAGAAGAGAAAACTGGTAAAAAAAGAAACTTTTGTTTCTGTTTGATATCCAAAAAAAATAGAAAACAAAAACTTTACTTAGAAACTTTTCCTCTTTTTTTTTCTTTAAGTAATAGAAAAAGATGGGTGGCGGATAGTGGAGTCAACGGACAATAACAATTGAAAACGGAGAAGATACTTACATTAAGGTTCTTCTTGGTATGATTATTAAGTTAATAGGGTTGTCTTATCAGTCAGACAGGAGGAACCAGTACGAGGTGAAATTTTGTTCCCTCAACAAAGAATACTAATTGCCAAGGGTGGAAAAGGTGGTTGAGGAAATGCGGCTTTCACTTCTTCGATTAATCGGACACCCCAGGCTTCGAGTGAGGTGTGAATCACGAGTTGAACAGTTAAGTAACCTGGTTTTACTGGCTTATAGTTTGTTATTTTTTGCTTTCATGTACTGGTTATTATTACTTTATTATAATTTTCAGCATTGCAAAGAATTAGGAAGACATCGACACATTGACTATTGCCAAAATCTAGATACGTGTAAATTCAGCACAATCAGAATCAAGATATCCGCAAGGTTCCGTGGTTGCTCCGAGTTTAATTACCCAGTTTAGCAAAGATTTGGACACTGGATGCTACGTATAAAAAAAAAAAAATTAATATATTTATAATGAATTTTAGAGATTGAATTTCATGAGAAGTAGCAAAGAAGAAGCGCTACAAGTTAATTATTAGAGCAAAGACGCTTTACTTATAGCATCTTGCTGTTTACTAGGGAGTGCTCTTTTATTAAGTAGATTTGGAATTAATGCAAGGTTGATCGTAGCCTTTTTTTTTTTATTTTACGGCTTATTATTTGCTTTTTTTTTTTTGTTTACTTTTCTTCAGGCAACGGCCTTTATTAGATGACATTGTTAAGGGTTAGAGTCAGCACTCGAGTTATGGTTAGTATTCGGGCTATGGTTACATTGGCATTCGGAATAATTGTGGTAAGTTATGTTCTTACTTTACGGTTTTTTTGCTGTTTCAAGCTACTGCATACTTACGAAAGCTTCCCGATTATAGTTCGATCATAGTGGAGATAATAATAGTAATCCGATTGTTGCTGGTCTTAAACAAACGATCCCTTTAGACTGGAAAGTTGAGCAGGCGGTGCAAAAAAAAAAAAACTGTAATCAATAAAACTCTCTTCCAAGTCGTCGTCGCTCTCGACTTCGCTTTCGCTTAAATCAGGTTTGCATAGTTTGTTCTAATTCGGTACGTCTGTACTTTTCTTGTACGATAAAAAATCTGCAGAGATGGGAGCCACTAATGGAATATTTAATGTTGGATGTTTTTATAATGAAGGAATCGGTATTAAAAAAGATGAACAGAAGGCATTCGAATATTATCAAAAATCTGCAGACATGGGTGACTCTAACGAAATATTCAATAGGGTCTATGCATTAATTTCTCTTCTAAAAGTCAACATCAGATTCTGAAGGTTGTCACATGAAAATTTTCAAGCTTTAAAACTTACCGTACCGCACTGAGCAAAAGACCTGGGGTCTGCCTTCCTTTCTCGTAATAGTCCATCACTAAACTTGGTTTTTATCTGCTTGACCTTGTTGGCATAGGGCTTCTGCTTCCGCAAACTTGCGCTGAGAGCATAAAAAATCCTCGATTGTTAGGTGATTCCTGATTCTTAAAACTATTCTGATATGAAGTTATCATATCAGAATAGTTTTGCGAATCGGGAAATCACCTAACAATCGAGGTTTTGAAATGACTTGTACGTAATGTAAACAGGTATTTAGTTTTATATTTGTGAACTTGTTTTGCTGTTGTTAAATGGATGTCCGAATCGTCATTTGCTAACTCCTTTTGTTATCGCTCCCGTAGAAGTCGTTGTCGTCTTTTGGCCTTGCTGCTTGAATACCCGGAGAGTTAAGGATAGGGAGGCCTGCATAAATTTGTGAAATTAGGCAGAGAAAAAAAAATCCTCGATTGTTAGGCAATTCTCTGATTCTTAAAACTAATCTGATATGAAGTTATCATATCAGAATAGTTTTGAGAATCAGGAAATAACCTAACAATCGAGGATTTTTTTTTTTTTTGCACGATAACTCGATTACGATGCGAATGAAATGACTTGTACGTAATGTAAATAGTATTTATGATTTTATTTGTGAACTTGTTTTTGCTGTTTTTAATTCGAATGATTAATCACATTGTGGTGCTGCTTGTGAAATTAGTAGGTTATCAGAGAAAAAAATCCTCGATTGTTAGGTGATTCCCTAACAATTGAGGATTTTTTTTTTTTTTTGACACGATAACTCGATCACGATGCAAATGAAATGATTTGTATGTAATGTAGGTATTTATGTTTTTTATTTGTGAACTTGTTTTACTGTTTTTAATTCGAATCATTAATAAAGTACTCTTCTATTTGTACCGGGCGGGCGGGTCAACCCTTGACCCATATCTCTGCAGGCAGCCCGGTCGGAATATAGTTAAATTTTTCGTCTGATAGAATTTCATTGTATAACTTATAATTATTAGTTAAATCACGCGTAGAGCATTCTTAAGTTAGTGCTTGCAGTCGATAATCATCTATCTGACCAAAATCGAATAGTCTTGTGGTTTAGCCAGGGATAAGTCTTTGTCTATTTATGAAAGACAAATTAGACATAGGCCGTCTACAACATATGTTCATATTTCCCAAATGCTTTATTGTTCTAAGACAGGCAAACCGTTATTCAAAGATCCTATGTATCCTCACCTCCCATCGGGCCTCTTCTAACCACTTCTTATTAGTAGATCCTCGATATACACGTATCACATGCACTCTTCCTACTATTTGTAATTTATGTAACATTAAATCCAAAAGCGCGGGGTCATCATTCACTAATAAAATCTCGTTCTAAACGAATTAGCATTCGTTCGTCATTAATTTTTATTATTGGACCAACTCTAGTATATCAGTTATATGGATGTATGCTTATAATGTGTTAATCGATTTTTTGAGATCAACTATCAAGCATAGTAATCGAAATATTGCACAAATAATGTGATGTAATTCTATGCAGTATAATCAAAGCTAATAATCAAATGCTAGTTTATTTATATTGCAAAACTGCACAAAATCGTAAAATTTACACAAAAAATGCAAGACTGTAAAAATTATATAGTATTGTACAAGAAAACACCTTATACTCTATACTAAGTACATCAAAAAAAAAAATCTATATGCCTAATCATTGTCCCTGGCTAGGATCTCTAGTACCTGTAGCAAGATCGAAAACCCCTATTCCGATGCCATTCCTATTTCTACGAAATTTTTCATTACGTGCTTTATCTTTCAATTGACCTGGGGTACGATTACATAAAACGGTGTATTCTTCACATATTTCCTTCCATTTCTTCCAACTAGTCTTATACTTTTCCATTCCTGCTTCTAAAGCATTTAATTCTTCTTCAGTCCATTTGTTTCGACTTCTACGGCAACTATTTGACGAAGTAGTTTGTATTTCTTGAGGTGGTCTCAAGATTTCTTCACAATTATGATTTGACGATTTAATGGTTTCTTGATTTTGTTTTGCGATTTCTTAGTGAATGTATGCTAAAACAAAATATCTATCGAAAAAAAAACAAGTATATTACCGGATGTGCTATCGTTATCATCATCATTAGCTCCATCGTTATCAACAGCTCCATCATCATTAATACTTTCTTCAATAGTTCCTTCATCTTCGTACTGTTCATTTTCATTTTCTTCGGGGGGAACAAAATCAAAGTATTGTTGAATTTTCGTCTATATAGAAAATTTAATTAATACGAAATGCCGGCTATTTTCAAGTATTAAGTAAAATATATTTTTTATGTAATATATTAAACAAAGCTTTTACGACGAAACAGGTTCATAACTAATTTTTTCTCCAAAATTAGTAGGTTTCGTCGACAAAACTCCTTCGAATGCTTTTTCGCGGTCTAAGGACAAACTGTCTTATCAACAGTCTGTTTGCGGGTATCCGTGCTAGCCCGAATACCTCCTCACGAACGCAAGCCAAAGGGTCTAACATATTAACAAAAATATACCCACCTGCTTACGGCGGCGGCTCGACGCGAACACATAATTTTTCATTTTTATTTATCAATAATAATTTTTTTTTTGTTCGCGTATTTTATATACTCTTATGTAGGACCGATCTGTCTGTCCCAGGTACCCAGGTTACCCAGAACTCATACCAGTCAGGGAATATGTCACATGTTCATATATATGAGTGTCAGGGACACGGAAAAATACCGGTTTGATTTGTAAAAAATTCATTTCGATATAGTAAATAAGTAGCTGCGCGACGCAGTCGCGCTAAACCAGGAACGGATAATAAACCGTATGAATGCCTAGGGGCATTGTTTGAATAATGGCCAGGATTAAGCTTAATTCAATAAAAATTTTTGGGCATTTATATAGAAAGCCTAATCATTACTGCGACTTTTTATACTACCCCAAAAATTATGAGGCATATTTGACAGACGTGTTAAAATGAGTTAAATGATTTGACCATGATTAACTATTTAATTACATAAAATTTTAATAAATATATATACATACCATAAACCATCAACTTTAAAAATAGGAAATGGGTTTAGAGCGAGGTGATGGGTTCAATAATTAGTTTCGGGATCATTTTGATATGTGCGTCACGTGGCTGATACATAATAATAATTAATAATTGTAGCAGATTAATGAAATCAATAATTATGAAAATCAAATAGTAATTTGGGGCTTTTAATTTAGATCCAATTATAAAAAGTCGCAATCATGTTTTGAAACGTTGAACCGTTATAGAGTTATATTTTGTAGAATTCAGCTTATTTGGGTCATGTTACGAATTTTGCAATGATTATCGGCAAATTTCGATAATTATTTTTCGGCAATAAAAATGTAGTTTTCGATAATAAAAATTTTGGCCAGTTAGTAGATAATACTGAAACGATATATTGGTCGAAAATTATATTATCAAAAACTACATTTTTATTACTAAAAATTTACTGTAATTTCAATAATTATGCTATGATAATCGCATTTAGGGTGAAATCTGCGGATTTCTAACTGATCTACAAAGCGGATTTACTATCTCACAACTCAGGTTTCATCCACTCATACAGGGGGGTCTCCAAAATTACGGGTCGGGTTATGTCGGAGCACATCGGAATCATTTTCGGTTTGATCT
>QKWP01002301.1:8398-51793 GCA_003550325.1 Gigaspora rosea
AAACGGGATATACCTTGTGAAAACTCATTTAAATATCGAAAGAGAGGACCGGAGCCTTTTGAACACAATATTAGATGAGTCAACAACCAAGAAATCCACAAAGAAATAACTAGCAACCACAAGCAAGACGAGTTCCAAACCACACACAAATACGAGTGCAACAGCAAAATTTAATAGCCAATAGAGCCAGACAACAAAGATTAATCCTTGAATACTTGAGAAGCACTGAAATAGGATTATTAACACTTGTAGAAAATATTGGAAAACAACATAGAACTCAAGGCAACGTACCATTAAACGGCTCAGGATTAATAAATCAAGCAGCTATTGTAGCAATACAAACTAGTGCAGCAATATTTGCAAACCGGAATAGAATTGATAACACTGACGCAGTACAAGAAACAGTTACTTTATTAAATAACTTATACAGAAATAATACAGGGATACAACTCCAAGAAACTATACGAGGAGTTAGAGCAAAACAACTGGATTATAATATCCACCATTACTAAAGAAGGCTTTAGTATAACCTCAAGAGGGGGCAGAATAATGCCATTGTTCTAATATAAATTGCTTAAATGACCAAAAGAAGTAGAAAAAGAAATCCTAACAGAAAACATAAAAAGAAATTAGTAGCAAAAATCCCAGGACAATTGAAAGAAAGTATTACACCAGAAAACGTTAAATTTAATTATTAGTGGAATTTTATACCAAGACTCAGAAATACTCTTAGGAAATTCATTAAACCTACTGAAGAAATTCTTACGCAAAGACCCATTGAAGAAGTACAACTCGACATTGAAGTCACCGTTAAAGAATTAATTTCACGCTGTTCACCAACAAGTAACCATAGATTAGGACAAACATTAGTAGTATTACAACAAACACTGGAAGTTAACGGAGCTATTAAGTGGAAACTTATTAGAGCAACAGAACAAGGGCTCATACCATATTTTATAACACAAATAATTGTACACGGAGCAAACTCCTTACAAGGAATTTTAATTAACGAAGGAGCTAACTTTGTACAAGGAAGAGATATAATCAATTCAGAAGACGAAGAATTACATTTCAATGAGCATTTACGGAACGGGACAAATACCAGAAGATAGTACTTTCAACTATATACCAATATTCAACAAAGAAGAACCAACTGAAATAAAAGTAATACCAAAAACTGAATATAGTTCAATATCAACAAAATACAAAATGCTATATTTACAGCATCTCAACAGTACAATATATCAAATATTTACACATTTACCAAAAGACACAGACATCATTTCAGTACTTAAATCACAAATAACAGCTCGAATATCTGTAATACCAGATAGATATATATTTGGAAAGGTTATATTACGGATATTCTCAACAGACATACCACCTCACGAAATCACGACATCATTATTCACCACCCAAGCAGAAAAGGCATTACATCCTTACGGCTTATTAAAAGAAGAAATCAAAGAGGACGCATACTATTGTGTTACCATTTCAGATAAAGATCCACTGCAAATAATAGCACACCAAGGAACACCTAGTATTAAAATAAATATCTATAAGGACACTAATAACCAACCATTTACTGGGAAATACTATTTACTTTATTGCATTATTTGACAATCTACTCGAAGACGAAGTAGCCATCAAAATAGATATTTGGCTCGAATACATTTACATTAAAAGCACAGTTCAAACCATTATAGCTTAAATGCCACTTTGTAGTAACTGTAAAGTAATTAAAGAAACAGACAGCTTTGGAATAAGCAAGAAAACCAAAAGACAATATAAGTGTTGTAATAATTGTAGAATATACCCCAACAACCCTAAAGCAAAAGAATACAGAAAACTGAAGTACCAAAAGAAATCTATCGAAAAGAGAATACAAAAACTTGAAAAGTTTATACAAGAAAATCCTGATCACGCCACAAAAACATATAAGTGCACAAATTGTAGAGAATACAAAAAGTACTCACAATTTGGACTAGGACAAAGAGGAATACGTACCAAGTGTGCAGATTGTAGAAACAAAAGAAAACCTTATTTTGAAAAGTATTTCAAAAAGAAATGAGAATCAGGAGCATATAAAGGACAATACTTAATACGAAAAGCAAAGGAACTTCAAACCCAAAAATGGAGATCGAAATCGATGAAAGAACGCGACAATGTTCAAGATGCAGACAATACCGACCTATCTTTGAATATAGAGGACTCACTGAAACCTACGAAATGACTTTCTACAACAATTGTGCATATTGTAGAAGGAATAACCAATTAAAAGACAGGCGATTAGTACAAGTTGTTATATTCAGAAGAGATCCAACAAGAGGAATACAAATTATGTTATCACAAAGAATACATCCCGATAAACCATATTTCAATATGATGCAAGGAACCGGAGGAAAGGTAGACGTCTATACCGATAACAATGGATATAAAATTTTAGAAACAGAAGAAGACGTAGCAATGCGTGAAACACTTGAAGAATCAGAAATAATTCTTGAAGAAGAAAAAATACAGAAGATCTGGAGTGAAACAGTACCATCACAACTTGAATGGACCGCTCGAAGATGTAACATTCAAGATGCGACATATAATGTTACACTCTTGATATTTATATATCCATGGGATTGGATACAAGAACCGATAGCAACGGAGTCAGATAAATCATCTGACTGGACATGGCATACATTTCAGGAAGTCATATTTATGAACCTGATACCTATGCTACAAAAGAACCAAGACTTCATATTTCAAGAAATTGGAAAATATTTCAATTACTGTGAAATAGAATCACTTGACGAGCAAGAAGAAAATGATATATCACCATTAATGGAAAAAGAATTTAATACCTTTAAAAAGAAGACAGAAAAAGTAACGACAAAAGAAATAATTGCTATTGAAAAATACAAGAAAGGTGTAACACTCGAAATAAACAGATTACGAGGAAGACTTAAGAATTAATAAGTATCTTAATAACTATTACGGAAGAAAATACTTACAAATATTCGATTTTCAAGACAGAAATAAAGTAGCAGAAAAAGTAAACTGCCTTCCGACATTAGAAGAAATAAGGCATAACGCACCAACCGAATATAGCAAAATTCAAAATAATGTATACAGATATACAGTACATGAAACCGGAGACAAGAAGAATATCTTACGCCAACTGAAAATCCGAACAATTAAAGACTATCTTAACGAAGATCAAGCATATGCCGCTACGATAGATCAGCTGGCACTATCTTACTCGAATTATCAGTTAATCTGATAATCACCGGCAAAATCATCCGGCCACGTAGATCGATGCCTCAACCGACGAAATTTATGGTTTCGTCAGGTTTCGTCATATCGCCAGGCATCACTAATGTTACACTGCATTAAAAATTCCAAAAATACATTTACCTAACAATTTCACCTAAAAATAGATATTATTCACCCCCTAGACTCCTGGCGGGGCGTTACAACGCACATGCGCCGAATTATAAAATCCTTATTAATGATTTTGTTCAAAAAATTTTGTTATTATATTTATAAAAAAAAAAAATGCTTGCAAAATATCTAATATTAGGTTCTAATTTTAGGATAGACAAATAATAAAGTATATAGGATAATGTAAAATTTATTTATAAAAATCTTTTTCCATTTTAATCAAAAAGTGGCGAAGCACGAGTAAAATAAAACCAGTAAGAAAGAGGTCCAAAGATTAGAAATGAATTAATATTGTACTATTCGTAAATTACATGTATTTATAAAGTCGTACAAGTGAAGTTTAAACACAGAATTCACTGCCCTAGTTATGGACTAATTAGATTAAATATTTGCACGTACAACTTCGTTCTTCGGATCAATCCTATTTTAGATAGCTGATAAGTACAGGATATATAAAAAGAAATATGTGGTATGTCATAATAAAAGAGCATGCACATGAAGTACCTGAACGATGATCACTGCTATTATGTGATGATACATGCATCAGATTGTTTCTAGCAGTGGAATCAAATAAGGAAAGGTGGCGTATTTCATCTAGCGAGAAAAAAAACTTTGAACACGAACAAACATAATCAAATACAGAAAATTTGGAAATCAGAATCTGATAGAGGTTCGAAGCGAATAAAGTACGTACGTACGTACAGTATATATATATATATATACGTAATTATTTTATTGGTTGCATAGGCAAACACTGCATACAAGTTTGAGGTCCTCCATAAAACTTAATGTGTTTTTTTGATCGATAATCTATATACTAAAAGGAAAAAAAAGAATAAAAAACAGGCGGGAAAGTTCTAGAATTTCATCTGATTGACGTCACGTAAGTGGACAACGGGGAATGGTATTGCTGTACTGCACTAAGTTTACTTCTATGCTGATAATCCTTCGCTTCGCTCTAAACAATTATTTTTCGATTCCAATGTATACATTTAGAAAGATTTGGTTCTATAGTCTTCTTTTTCTTGTTTCGTCATTTTTAACCCTTATACTTATACTTCACAATTGTTATGTATGTACGTACGTACGTATCTATAACCATTTCACAAATATTGCCTAAATTAAAATCCTCACTAAAATAAAAGCCTCGCTGGATTTGTGTGACGGTTTCTCTTGGTTTGGTTTTATTGAAATCGTTAATCCAGTATCTTGTACTACAATTTTCTTGTTCACATGTATAGTACAACAGATTTGTTTTTTTTCCTTATTGTATTTGTACAATTGAAGATATAAATATTAGATCGAAAAGTTTGCCTTAACGTATTAACTTTTTTTTCTCATCCGAAAAAAAAAAAAAAGGTCCGTTACAGGAAAATGTCAATTTATTTTTGATATTGTAATCTTTTTTAATTTTCAAAATAAAATAAAAAAGATTATGGAAGACACTAAAGACACGATAGACACAAAAGATACGAAGGACACGATGGACACAAAAGATACGAAAGAATCGATAGACATAAAAGATACGAAAGAATCGATAGACAAAAAAGATACAAAAGACACAAGAGACATAAAATTTATTCTTTCAATTGATGGAGGAGGTTTTCGTGGTTTAATCCCTGCCGTTATCCTTCAAGAAATTGAAAAACGAGTGACCGATGAAATAAAAAAAGACCATCCAGATGTTCAAGATATTGATATAAGATGTGCTGATTTATTTGAAATTATATCTGGTACTTCAACTGGTTCTATACTTGCTTTGGGTTTATCAACTGCCAATGAAAAAAAACGTCCTAGATTCGATGCTCAGTATATTGTGGATTTTTATAAAGATCATGGTTATGATGTCTTTCCTGATTATTCTGCTGTTATGTCGGTCGATAAATTATTACCGAAATTACCGACCATTATTTCTCAAGATTTAATTAATGGTTGTACTGAAAAACTTTCATCTTTACTTCATGCTATGACTGTTTTACCTACATATGCTACTACTGCTACTACTGCTATTACTACTACTACTACTAATACTGAAAGGAATAATAAAGGTATGACCGAACAAGAAAAAAGTACTATTACTGGTGGATTCCAAAAAATGACCTTCAAGATTTGGGGAAGTATTATGGGTAAAAAAAATACTGATAATACTGATACTAATGAACCCAAGAAGAAAGGAAAAATAAATTCTGCTAGACAATTCAAGAAAGTAATTATTGTTAAAAAGTTTTTGGATAATAAAAAAAATACTGATGCTAACGAATCTAAAGCGAAAGAAAAAAAAAATACTGTTAGAAATTTCAAGAAAGTTGTTAATCTGCAAAAGTTTATAAATAATAAGAAAAAAGAGGAAAAAGAGGCTGAAACCGAGATTAAATCTGATATTATAACCAGGCTTAAAATTAAGAAAAAAGCCGATAAAGATTCCAAAAATACACCTGAAGATATAATTAATGATACACCTGAAGATACAATTAATGCTACATCTGAAGGCACAATTAATACTACACCTGAAATAATAACCGATGCTACGCTTGAAGATACAATCAATGTTACATCTAAACATATAAGAATTGATAAATCTGAAGATACAATTATACCTGAAGATACAATTATACCTGAAGATACTATATCTGAAGATATAATCGATTCTAAATCCGATATTGTTAGTATACTAGAAAATCATCATGCTGGTATATGGGAACATTTATCGGGTTTGGTAAATACTTTTAATCCTTGGATTCCAAAATATAAACCTACAGGATTTGAAGGTTTATTAGAAAAAAGTTTTAAACATTCTAAACTTAAAGATACTGTAAATGATGTTACAGTAATCATTCCAGCTTATAATATTAGCAGAAATGAGTATACTCTTTTTACAAATTATGATCCCATTTATAAAGATCATTACGTGAGAGATGTTATACGTGCAAGTGCTGCTGCTCCTACATATTTTCCTGCAAAACAAATAGGCGAACATTATTTCATAGACGGTGGCGTTTTTTCGAATAATCCAACTGTTAAAGCTTATCTTGAAGCAAAAAGAAAATATCCAAACACGAAATTTGTAGTACTTTCTCTCGGTACTGGTTATTACAAAGAACATCTAGAAAATTATAAAGATTGTGGTGTTGTTCAGTGGATAAAACCATTGATTAATCTTTTATTTAATTCTGAACTCGATAATCATCATAACACTATGAAAACTTTGGCTGATCTTGACGGCACAAATTACTATCGAATTCAATTACATTTGGATGAAGAGGATAGTAATTTAGATAATGTTACAGATCAAGAAGCTAAAAGACTTACTGAATTGGCTCATCATGCTATCAATAACCCTGTTTATAAGTTTGAGGAAATAGTCAATTTACTCGTTGATAAATGTAGAAAACATAATATCGTTCCTACTAAACATTCCAAACATTCCAGACATTCCAGAAATTAAGGGTGTTAAGTAACGAATAAGTTGGTATTGCGCGACTATGTTGCGGGAACGGAGGTATGATTAAAGATGGCTTATCATTTAGCATTAATAAATTATTGTTTTAATTAAATTTCTGAATTTCTTTTTTTTTTACAAAAAAAAAATCAATTAATGCATTATTCTAAGTATGTATTTATTATTACATAATAAATTAACGTGTTTACATAATTAGATCTATCTTTCTTTATGGCAATTATACATAATATATATCAAATATATAACACATAACACAAATCATTATGTAAACGAAAATACAATATATCCACTATTATATAAACTTTATATTTTTCCGTATTTGATAATACCAGGAATGAAAAATATTCGTTTACGGAGAAAAATATGCGTGCATAATCGATTTTAATTAGATCCAAAATTCAATTACAAACAAAAATCAATATCACGTAATACTGTAATACTAGATTTTGGCATTCACATATGCACATATATGTATTCATCATCCCATTTCGTTATCAAAGGGATAGCTTACGAAATTCTTGTAAAAAAATTTACCGATCGTTCGTCAATTTTAAGAAACTCGAAGGTAGGACCGTCCGGGTACACGATTTTGTAGATCGTTACACGATTTATTTAAAATTTTACATTGACTGATCGATATGCCAAATTTGAACGATCCTACCTGTATAAAGAAATTGACGTTTTAGGGATTCTTGGCATTAGATTTAACTTTAAAATCTAAAATTTTGCTTGACTCAAATTTTATCTTGTATAAATTTGAAAGGATTTTATAATTTGGGTATGTGCGTCCACCTGATAAACCAAGATCGTAGGATCAGGTGTAACGTGAAATCGAAAAAAATAGCGATATTTTAAAAAAATCCTTGTTGGCTCATAATTTTGCTTATGAAACTACTCCTCGCGCTCTAACAAAAAAAAATTCCTTGCAAAATTTTACTATAAAATATTTTCTTCTCACCTATGAATTACTCTGACTTCATCCTAACCTTACCTATTTTGGTTTTTTTTGATTTCACGTTACACAGAGCTTATCAGGTGCACTCGCGCTAAATTATTAAAATTAATTTAGGTTATATAAATTGAGAAGTTTATTTCATGCGAGGCATCACTCAATGTTCGTGTGCAAATTGTTAGTCACACAAGTTCGGTTAGCAAATTTGCTTATATCCAATTACGCAGAATATCAATCCACGTAATTTAAACGAACCATTTTATTTTACGTTATATTTTTGATATTTAAGATATACAGGCAGACCTCTCTAAATGCAACCTCTCTAAATGCATACCCTATGAAAGACCTCTCTAAATGCATACCCTATGAAAGACCTCTCTAAATGCAACCTCTCTAAATGCATACCCTATGAAAGACCTTCCTAAATGCATGTCTTTTCTTGGGCCCAACTAATATAACACTTATAGATTTTTACCTCCCTAAATGCAATACCTTTCTAAATGTGACTGTATTTAAGTTACCTAGATTAAATATATATCTAGTAGCTGGTAGTACTGTAATAAGTAATAAAAAAGTTACTTAGATGGGATAGGTTAGAGGTAAGAATTCATCTATGACACACGTTTGACCCTATAAGAAGTCACTACTGTATGGGTGTACGAAATTTTGACACTAAATGCGCAAATTTCGTGCAACATTGATCGTATTGACGTGCATCTTTATGTATACTTTTACGTGTAGTAATATATCCTTTTACGTACTTTTCCTTAATATTACTTATTCTTGTTTATTTTCGGTAATTAATACTGTGCCAAATTCCACAGAACGTAGTACATACATTTCCATATATTGAGGATTCAAATAGTCACATGGACATAACTTATATAAATCTAGAAACGATCATTGAATTCTTTTTACCACAGTCCCGACAATTTTTTTCTATAGTTCTTGGTCTCATTTCAAGTTTAGCTTTAAATTTTTATATTTGGGTCTCGTTTTGCTCATTCTCATTATCTGTGTTTAAAATCTCTGTGCGGAATATGCAAAACTGCAAATCAAAAATTAATTGATTTTCCGCATATTTAAACACTAATTAAGCACTTAAAAATTGATCTAAACGTCATTACTGCAGACAGTCTGCAGATCGTTAACGTCATATTACAGTGATGGGACCTCTGAGTTTTTAGTTAATTAATAATAAAAAATTATGTATTAATAATGCATTATTAATATTTTTAATAGTTAATAATAATTGATTGAGTAAATAAACTATTAACGGTTAATAAATTAAAAGTTTAGTCCGTAAATAGGAGGAATTGTCTGAGTAATGAGAAAAATTTTTCATTTTATATATTCTGTACTAATTAGCTGCACCATATATTATTAATTCGTTTTTAGTTATTAAGTTGATCGATCATTTAATAATTATTAATATTCCACGGTCACTAATGTTCTCCCGTGAACATTTCTGATGATTTTTATGATGATGTAATACCGTGAAGATATCAAAAATTTTTACACGGTATGACATCATTAAAAATTTTAATCAGAAACGTTACGGGCATAGGAACCGTGAAATATATCAGATATTACACGTGCGCCGTGAACATCATGTGTTACCACGGCTTCGCCGTGCTAACTCATGATATTCACAACAGCCCGTGTAATATCTATTACTTAATAATTAATATCCCATCACAGGATTAATTTAAATCAGTATTAATACTGTAATACAAGAAGAGATAAAGTCAATTCTACTGCTGTACTGCCATATTTATGACTCAATCCTTTCTGACATTATTATTATTATTCACATGTTCACATTATTAAGTGGGAACACGGTCCGAGCATATCTATTTGCGTCATATTTCTCAGCTCAGCCCGCTTATCAGTTATTGTTTCGCATGATCAAGTCTTAATCTTGTTTCATTTTGACCTAACTAATGCAGTAAATAATTTGTATGTATAGTACATACGTAAATATGACATCATCGAACATTTTAAGTCACGATATTAGTCAAGCGATTTTAGGGTGGATTTTGAAGTGATCAAATTTTCGTTACGGTCTTCTGTTATATCTTTGACGATCAGTGATTATCATTTCATCAGCCCGGCAAAAACTTGCCAAAACTTGGCATGATAAACAGGAAATGAGAATGAGGTACCACTTGCAAAAATTTATATTATTTTTTGGCAATGAACTAATTCCATAACACAAAGTCGTGTACCCACCCAAAAACAATGATCATCATTGTTTTATCTGTTATAAAATATATGTTTTCATTCAAGTTGACGAGATCGAAAAGGGAGCTAAGCAGGGAGGCCCCGGTGTGGCGACAATCACAGAAAAATCAAGATGCCGGCGGGGAAAAACCGGTTCAATCACCATCCAATTTGAGGAAGGTGCAGGGGAAAGATAAGTGATCTAATCAATTACCTAATCCGGACATTTCATATGAAAACTAATATGACAAAAGATTTATTATAGGTAAAAATGCACGGTGTGAAGGGCAAATCCGACCTATGTAATCGGAAGTTGAGGCTGTGCTCGATGTCTATTTTTAAATTTTTATTATTTCTATGTATATCTTTCCTATTTTTAAATATTACATTTAGCGTTACCATTTATAGTAAGGCCGTGACTCGATGGACTCGATGGAGTCAAAAGAGTCGAAAGAGTCGAAAGAGTCGAAAGTCTCCATAGACTCAATCGAATCCATCGAATCGATTTTTAGTCTGTAATTAAAAGTATATAAGAGCCTTAAGCTCATCGAAGGAAAGGACAGTTCATACCAGTGCAGAATAGTTCCAATAAGTTCGACGTCGTCCTACTTAGTCTAGTTCCAGTAGTAACCTTCGAAATTAGAGTAGAAGAGTTAGCTCTAGAACGTCTTATTTCCTTTGTATTATTTCTTTTTATAATAAAAACATACTTATTTTTACCCCCTACAAACCACTGTCACCCGCATAATTCTTTCGTCGGAATATTCTTCTTGTCCCGTAATCATCGTTAAAGAGTTAAAATTACAAATAATAAGAGAAATACGAAAGAGAATTACAGAATTAGTACCCGGTTTCTTGTATTTATAATAAAATACGTATTGATTAACGCATCGATTACCTCTTATAACAATAACCACCTCGTGACCGAAGCTATTAAATCCCCGTGATCCACATATTAAACATTTATCGGTCCACGTGACACTACTTTATTCGACCCTGTAAGTTCAAATTCCGACCGCTGCCCGCTGCCGTAGAAATCCCAATTGGAGACCCGATCGACGCTGTCATTTGAAATCCGCGGACCCAAGGGACCGTTGATCACGTGATCATCACCAGGTCAACCAGATATCCGAACACCATAATACGTGCTGGAGTATTCAATGCGCAGATACTGCGCAGATTAGTAAAATAATAATTTACCCCAAGTACAAGACTAATAAGAACAATCTAGTAGATATACTTATCCTAATTCCACCTTCGCCGTAACAAGACTCTCCGAACCTTGAGACCCGGACCAAGTCTTTCCACGCCTCTTTCTGCCTGCTAGATCAAGGTTTAGAGGTCTTGAAGTATTTTTAAATAAGGTTTTAGTTAAGTACAGGGGTAGTTAATGATTATATAGGAAACCCCTGCAAATCGAAACTTCACAACGGACGTTAGGGTGGACTACGGCAGCCCCGGAAAGGAAGCAAATTCGCACCCGGCCCTCCCGGCCCTCCCTGCCCTACCGAATCCTGCCATTTTGCAACCATGCATGTCTACAGCCGGCCTGCGTTATGCAGGTGGGAAACCACCGGCTAATAAACATCAATCTCAGCAATAGCTTGACTGTGTTACGACTTTAAAATTTTTTTTATTACATTATTATTTTTATTAGTACATATTGTATTATTCCATTATTCCATTATTTTCTTATTTGGATTAGTATGGGAATGATCGTCATAGCATGTTGGAGTTATGAACTCTCGGAAGGAGTTAACGATTGTAAATAATCTTTAGTATTAGTATAATAATCCGATGTATTGATTTATAATAATAAAGAGAAACCTTATAACCCAAATTATGTGTGTTAGTTTATCGATTTAAACATTTGATCTTAATCACTATTTGTTCACGATCGAAGCTAAATTGGTGCAATCCCTATCAAGCTTTCCAACCTATCGTAACAACTGCAAAACTCAGGGTCGACAGCAGGCCCGCGTATGCGGGTGGGAAACCACCGGCTGACCCTACAAATAGCTAAGCTATATGCTGTATATCACGCTGAAACAAGCTAATAAATAAATTCAGTATCCAGCATTGTATGCTGGAGTGCTTCCAAATAAGTATTGGATCACAAGTGTGCGATCCTGTTCGATGTTTATATTGTTTTTTTAAGGTTAGTGTTAGGTAAGGTTAGCAATTTTTTCGTTAAAACGAGAAGTTAGTTTCATAAGAGAAATTTCAAGATGAAAGCGATTTTTTAAATAAAGTTGAATTTTTTAATTCGTGTAAATTCAACACTGATTGGATATATAAAGTGTGATTTCCAAATCGTGTGGGGATACATAGATGTACCCGTGTAAAATAAAATTAAACATCGTTAATAATCTTACTTTGACAATCAATAATTATAATAATTATTAATTTATCATACCGATAATAAAGAAATATCTCTCAAAAAAGGTTATAAAATCTATGAACCGATATATTCTAATCTAAACCAAATGTCATATTTAATATTTAAGAGGTAATTCGTTTTTGAAGGTAAAAAAAAAAAAAATACAGTAGTAAGTCTTATAATGTCAAACGTATAAGAAATATCGTTATGAAAAATAAATGGCGCTTTTGATTCAAAGTCGATGTTCTCACGGATAATCGGGTAACTCTATTGATTCATATTGACCTCTTTGATGACAAAATCCGCATACAATAGGTAACTAACTCCTATTAAATATCAGTTTGTTTGTGAAATTTACACTGATAAAGCTCACTAAGTAACCTCTCTATTGATGCCCCTATAGGTACCCTATTGGTACCCGATTGAGTGCTATTGCTCTGATTGATCGACATCTTGTACCGGGAAAACATGCTCCAAAAGATAACTCAGAACCTGAAATGCCAAGAGCGAAGGCATTTAATTATACTAATTTGAAGTAAAACTTCATTGAAAACTTTATTGATCCTATTGACCTCTTCTGCGTTTATTTTGACAAAAATCGGGTAACCCCAATTTTGCTGTGAAACTTGCACATGAAAAGTTCAATAAGGAACCTTTCTATTAACGCTTATATTGGTATCCTTTTGCTACCTGATTGAGTAATATTGCTCTGATTGATGCCCTATTGACCAGCAGGGGTTAAATCGCCCAAAATTTTTTTTAATAATTATATGACAAAGATCACGTAATTAGGTTTAATGCTAACGCTAATACTAAGAACACGATTCAAATGAGATTTTACATATCACAGGTTGATAATTTAATAACAAACTTTGTGATAGTTAACTCGTTTTATAAATAGGCTTTATTTAGTGACTTCATAACTAATGTTAATTTTTTTTTTGTAGCTTTTATTTAACGACTTCATAACTAATACTATACGAATTTTTTTTTTTTTTGTGAAATGCTAAATATAAAGTTGGTTATATTTCGGAATTATCTTCGATAATTATACGATTTATCAAACTCATCGGCAGAGATTATGTGTAGCTCGGATTCAATTTTAAGTTTCTTGGTCGCATTGACTTCAATACCTGTTTTTTTTTTAATTAAAAACAAATAAATTAAATATTTCATCTTGCAATTGCACAATTACAATATTCAAAGTATATTAAACTAAATACCGTACTGTATTAATTAATTATATTAATAGAAGTGTAGCATTATAAATTGTAGAAATATCTACTTCTAAATGATTTATTAAATAAAAAAATATTATATAATTTATATTAAAATATGAATTAATCCATAACTAAGCCCAGATGTAATATAGTTAGGGTTAGGGTTAGTATAATATTAAAAGTTAGAGTTAAGGTTAGGGTTAGAATTGTGATTGGTTAGGGTTAGGGTTAGGGTGAAAGTCAAGATTACTACAAAATCGCGAGAAGAGCATTTTTTGTTAGTAACACAACAGGGGTTACCCTAGTAAAATTTTGAGTTATTAACAATTTTATAAAATGCGGTTACAGTAACTACGGTTACAAATTTATTAACTCTTAAAATATTTAATAAAAAATTTTTTATTTTAAATTATAAATTTTAAAAAAAACATGTTTTATTTTAATAAGATATATATATTTTTTTTTACGTTTAGACTGTAGCCTTGCTCGGCTTATTGGGCCACTTTATTAATTAAATGGTTGTGTACAAAGATGAGGGTACAACTAGCCACACGTGCACTTTTGGTGCCTAATTTAAGTAGTCCGCCTGCAGGTTCTACACTAGCTGCTATAACTGCAACCCGCTATGGGTATTGCCTATTCAAAACCCTCTGATCTAAATATACGAATCCACCAATTAACCTACACAAACAGCCTTAGGGCTAATTTTACCCCGCAGGCATCCAGTACCAGTCAAGCAACTTCGTCCCATTTCATCGTTTTATGCCCCTGGATTTTTAGTACCACACAGTCTGATATTCGAATCACGAGGTACATCCCTTGCCCTTGTAAGGTTCGTTCGGACCCCAGTACCGACCTTATTTATAGTGGCACTGTCAGAGATCCTAATCTACTCGGGTCTTTCCAAATGGGTTTCTGTTTTTTCAGTTCCTTGGATTTTACAGTGTAACAACACTATTGCGCCCGAGAGCTTATGGTGGAACCAAGGTTACAGGTTTTTCACCCAACCGATGTTAAGCCACAGTTACCATAACACAGGCCTAATTTTCGTTATCATCGCCAGTGGGATTTGAACCGTCGACCTGCCGCTTGGGAGGTGACAACCTGGCCACTTCTCTAGGTCGTCACACCCTTAAGATATATATTTTTAAAAGTAAAAAATTATTAATATATCTTAATATTAAATATTTTTCTGTAATATTTACTAGGTAAACAGGATCTTTTAATGTCCGGAGCACTATATATTTACCTATCTTAGACATATTACACAAATATGCAAGTATATTATATTTTTTGGTATTTGTTTATCTATTGTAAGTTCTTTGCTATGCTTCAAACAATAAAATAATTACGGTAAATAGTACTTTAATTGCCAAAAAATTAAAAGTATTACTAATTAATTATATAGTTATATAATAGTTGCATACAAATAGCATTAAAGTTGCTAATTTACAGGTTTTAGTAAATAATAAAAGTGTTATTTATTATCTGATTTTTTATTAATAGCAAATCCTTTATATATATAATAAATTTTGTATATATATGGAGTGCTCCGTATTAAAAGGGCCCATTTTTACATTTATCTCATTTTGAGATAATCGAGCTTAACCACTTGTTTTGATTTTCGGACTGATCCGGGATTAATTAAATTTCACTATTTTGATTGGTTAAAGACGGCATGTGACTATCGGATAATCTCGTGACGTGTTGGCTCTACGCAGCCTCATGTAATTTTTCTTTTTACATTATCTTGATTTTTTATTATGCAAATCGACTTTCATTAATAATTGAAAAATATCAGTCATGTCAAAATTTACATGAATTTGATAAAAACTCATTTTTCAAAAAATTGTAAAAATGGGCCCTTTTAATACGGAGCACTCCATATATTACTATATATTAATATATATGATATTTATTGAAGCCCTCTTCTAAAGAATCAGATAATCAATAACACTTTTCTAATTTTAAAATAATTATAATAAAGTTTATATTTACCCAAAACTATTTTAAAATATATTAATATAAATAAAAATATATAATTTATAAGATAATTATAATTAAGCTTATACTTACCAAATACTATTATTAAAATATATATTAATATAAATAATAAAAAATATATAAATTATAATTAAGCTTATACTTACGGCCTAATAATTTAACAAAAGTATTTATTAAAATATATATTAACATAAATAAACATATATAAATTATAAAATAACAATTATAATTAAGCTTATATTTACATGCTAATAGTTTTTATAAATAAAATATTTATTATTAGAAATAAAAACACATGTATTATAAAATAACAATTTAAAATAATTATAATTAAGTTTTACTTACCCGCTAATATTTAACACAAGTGTTTTTAAATATATATTATTAGAAATAATAATATAAATTATCAAATAACAATTTTCAAAATAATTAGAATTAAGCTTATACTTACAAGCTAATAATTTTATTAAGATATAAATTATTAGAAATAATCAAATAATAATTTAAAAATAAATTATTAGGTCCATACTTACCAGCTAATAATTTAACAAATATTTATTTAAATATAAGTTACATAAAATTTATAAATTATATGATAATAAATTAAAAATAATTATAATTAGGCTTATACTTACCAGCTAATATTTAAAAGTATTTATTAAATTATACATTTTTACAAATAAAATTTTTAAAAATATTTATAATTAAGCTTATATTTACATGCTAACAATTTATCAAAAATATTTTATTAAAACATAAGTTATATAAATAGAAATAAAATATATAAATTAGCCCGTTGAAGTTATAATTTCGTTTAACGTTCTCTTACGAAGCTTAAGCATGTTGGGGGGAAGGGTGATCAATTTAAACAAACATGTTAAAATTGCAAAAATATCACATTATTATTGGTTGACTTATAAACACATGACTTATTGGAATCAAAAGACGTTATGAACATTCTTATTGGGCTGTTTAATTTTAGGAGGGAGCTCTTGAAGCTGGGGCAGTGAAAAAGATTTGAAATTTTTTTTTTGTTTTTTGGAAACATAAAATATTAAATTTATGTTCCCAAAAAATTTTTAATGTTCCTATAACTAAATCTCTTTCTCTCTCTCTCTCTCTCTCTTTCTTTCTCTTTTTCACTTACTCACTCACTCACTCACTCACTCACTTACTCACTTACTCACTCACTCACTCACTCAACCTCACCCACTCACTCACTTTCACTCTCACTCACTCTTACTCTCACTCACTCTCACTTGCACACACACTCTCTCTCACTCTCATTCTTACTCTCTTCTCTCACTCTCACTCTCACTCTCTCACTCTCACTCACTCTCTCACTTACTCACTCACTCACTTACTCACTTACTTACTCTTACTCACTCACTCACTCACTCACTCACTCTCACTCACTCTCACCCTCTCTCTCACTTTCTCTCACTCACTCTCTAAGTCACTCTCACTCTCTCTCTCACTCATACCCTCACTCACTCACTCATACTCACTCACTCACTCTCACTTACTCTCACTTTCTCTCTCACTCTCTCGCTTACTCTTACTCTTACTCTTACTCTCTTTCTCTCTCTTTCATGCAAAAAAACTATCTCTATAGAGAACACAAATTATAACTTTTATGTTCCTACTTTGTTCCTAATAGGGAACATAAATTTCAAATTTAATGTCCTAAATTTTTTTAAATGTTCCTGGGAACACTGGGAACATCAAATCTTTAACACTGGCCGGGGACGTTAATCGAAATTGTAATTTCGAACAGGCTTATCAATAATTTTAAAATAATTATAATTATGCTTATGCTTACTAGCTAAAATTTAAAAATGCATTGATTAAAAAATATATCAATAAAAATAAAGATATATATATTTTAAATAACAATTTAAAAATTATAAACTAACAATTATACTTAATCGCTAATAATTTATCAAAAATATTTATTAAAATATTTATCATTATAAATAAAAACATATAAATTATAAACCACAGTTTAAAATAGTTATTATTCGCTTATACTTACTCGCTAATAATTTGAAAAGAACATTTATTAAAATATATATTATTAAATAATAATGTGTACAGTAAATTATCAAATAATTAATTTAAAAATAATTATAATTAAGCTTATACTTACCAGCTAGTGATTTAACAAAAAAACATTTATTAAAATATATATCAATAGAAATAAAATTTAAAAACCATTATAATTAAATTTATACTTACTGGCTAATAATTTAACAAAAACATTTATTAAACAGGTTTACTAAATCATACCACTGGTGCTTAACACCACAATGATTTTCACCAATCAAATTGTTTAAATGCAGTGTAATGTAAAGATCAGGTGTAACATAAAATTTTTGTTGTTTTGCTTTTTTTTAAAAAATAACTTTTAACTCAAAATTTTATCTATGAAACCACCTTTTTTTTTAAAAAAAAACACCTCTTGTGAATTTTTACTATATACTATGCTTCACCCTAACCCTAACTATTGCTCTACTTAACATATATCAACTTTAGCTTTTGTTTATTTTTTTTGTTTATTTTTTTAATATTGATCTTCATGTTACACTGCATACTGGTGTTTAACACCACTGGTTTGATTTATAATTACTGTATTAAAATATATAAAACATACAGTATAAATTATTAAATAATGAATTTAAAAATTATCAACATTAAGCTTATACTTACCATCTAATAAAATTTAATAGAAAAACATTTATTAAAATAAATATTATTATAAAAAGGACAGGACTAGTCAGTGCCCCGTGCACTTTGTGCCCCCTATTTTGATATCTCAAAATTTTACTAGGGTAACCCCTGTTGCGCTTCTAACAAAAAATGATTCTCTCGCGATTCTGTACTAATTTTGACTCTAACCCTAACCCTAACCTTACCCTAACCCTAACTTTACACAAAATCAATTATTAGTACATTAGGGGCACAAAATACACGGGTGCACTTTCTAGATTTTTCCTTATAAAAATTATATATACGTAAATTATCAAATAATAATTTTAAAATCATTGTAATTAAGTTTATACTTACTTGCTAATAATTTGACAAAAGTATTTATTAAAATATATATTATTAGAAATAATAATATAAAAATTACCAAATAATAATTTTAAAAATACTTATAATTAGGTTTATATTTACCGCTAATAATTTAACAAAAGCATTTATAAAAATATATAAATTAGAAATAATAATAATATATATATATTTCAAAACTAACAATTTAAAAATAATCATAATTAAGATTATACTTACTAACTATTAATTTAACAAAAATATACATATCAAATATAAGAATGCATGAATTTTAATAATTATAATTAAAGATTTTTTAATAATATTTTTAAAAATAATACAACAAATAATTATTAATTCGTAATCCGTGAGTAAGAGAAAGAATTTGATTAGTGATCGGCAGGGTGCATATTATAATCAAAACAATTAATACCCATAATCTGGAGCCATTTTTTAATTTTCTCGATTTCTGCAAAGCTAACATATTTTGTGTTTCTATAAAAATTATAAAGGCGATTTTTCTTTTCCTAAAAGTGGTGAATTTATCAAAATTGACCCAATGGGCCGTGAGATATTATTATTTTATCTTCACAATCATATGAAATTTCTTTACAGATCTGCAAAGAAAATTTCATATGATCGTAAAGATAAAATGATAATATCTCACGGCCCATTGGGTCAATTTTGATGAATTCACCACTTTTAGAAAGAGAAAAATCGGCTTTATAATTTTTATAGAAACACAAAAGATGTTAGCTTTGCAGAAATCGAGAAAATTAAAAAACGGCTCCAGATTATGGGTATTAATTGTTTTGATTATAATATGCACCCCACTGATCACTAATTAAATCCTTTCCCTTACTCACGGATTACGAATTAAGCAACAAATTAATATAATTGCTCTTTTCGTTAATTCATTAAACGCGGAAGGTAAAGCAGTAGTCAAGTAAACATTTAGAATCATAAGAACCAAAATAAAGAAAAAAAATTTCATTGCGACAATGACATTTAATTTCATTGTGACAATTAATATCTGGAAAGGTGAATTATAAAAGTGAGAACAAAAATTATTGATAATAATGGCAATTGATAATTTCTAACATAGTGATGAATAATGATAATTTCTAACGTAACAATGAATAATAAAGCGAAAACAAAAATTCTTGTTAATAAGAGATAGGTTGGCCATTTTATATTAAAATGAAATCTCTGTTTCTATTTAACTCTTTAAACCCATTAATACTTATTTAATATAAACTCTAATCTAAAATTAATCTAATCTTAACCCCTAAACCTAATCTCTAACCTTAACCCCTAACCCTAAAAAATGCACACCAAAAAATTTATTTTCAGTGATTTATCAATTTTTTTTTATACTAACATATTTCATTTAATCTACTGTAATTTCATTATAATTTGTCACATTAAATGATTTTGGTTTTCATAATTACCATTATTTTCAATGCGATTAAGAATTGGATTGATTTAGTTGGTAACCTAATTTTAATCCTTGATTACAATCATAGAGCTGTCAAATAGAAAGCGAAATAAGAAACTAAGTTTAATAAAAAAATTCAACTTTACAATTACAGTATTAATAATGTTAATCAGTATCATTATCCTTTACATTTTTTTATTATTATCAGATAGATATGACAAGGACAATCAGAATGTATAGTATTGGTGTGGGATGAAGATTCCTATTTGAAACCATACTAATCTATTTTTAATAATAACATTAAATTGGTATATAAAAGCATGGAGGATGATTTCCCAGGATCAATGTTATACAAGTATTTATATAGAATGGTAGTATAAAACCAGAATTTTTGGTATAAGTTAACTTTAAAAAAAACCAATCCAATCACGCAATACATTACTAATAAAATAGCTTCGTAGAGAACGTCTTTTCAAGAAACTGAAGTTGCATCATGCTACATCGCGCTGCATCACACTGGAAAAGGTCGTTCTTTTAACGGTTAAAGTACTATCTATCCCTTAAACCGTTTCTTATACAAATATGTACTGAAATTTTTTTTAATCCTTTATTTTATTAATATCTTGCGATTCAGTGAATAGAATTTAACGATTTTGGCATTATTCGATTCGTCTAGATAAGACGATTCGAATGGTACCAAAATTGTTAAATTCAGATCACTAGGTCAGGAGATATTAAAAAAAAATTAGTTGTCGTGCAAGAAATTTTTTTTATAGAACTGCAGTGCATATAGTTTTTTGCAAATATCTTATGACCTAGCGATCCGAATTTTAACAATTTTGGTATCATTCGAACCGTCTCATCGAGATGAAACGAATGATATCAAAATCATTTAATTCTGATCATTAAATATTAAGGTTGTTGAGTTTTTATCCTTAAACCAAAAAAAAACAAATTTGCACTGAAATTTTAAATTTTGATTGGTAACTCACATAGCACATGATTACCTTAAAATTAAGGGTTTAACTGTTTTAATTAAAAACCTGGTTTTCCTTATTTAGTAATTCATTAAATTGTTTTGATTGCACAAGAATGTTACAGAAATTATTATCATTCAAGTTCAATCATCATCTAGGCTACCTTATTCAAATTGTAAATTTTTTCCCACTTATTTATCGTTAGCATTATGATTACATCCACAAAGCCATTATCCAGTGTATTGTGAAAAGAGAGAGTCTTGTATTTGGTGTCAGTTTCAATATATGACCGAGCATGGAAAACATGATGATAAATCACTACGAAGTAATATGTGGTGTACAGTATGTAACATTCCTTTATGTATTAATAAGCAACGCCCAGATTGCTTTATTTGTTACCATGAACATAAATAAACCAAAAAAGTAACATTATTATACATTTTTATAACGTTTTGTATCAATTATGTTAATATTTTTTGTATAATTGCAATATAAGTGACTACCGAAAAATTTTAGTGCAAATTTGTACTGAATTTTAAATGGTTTAAGGGATAGTAAGAGGTAATATAAGTATATTTTACCGCACAATTCGCAAACTTCAACGTTGTTTTCAGTTTTTCTTATCTGCTATTATTTAAATAATTAACTTGTTGTTTTATTATAACCTTTACAGACTGTTTTCGAAATATGTATATTCTTCAAAAGATATTAATTCAATAGAGGTTGTTTTATTATGTATGATAAAAAAAGTTTAAGAATATTAATAAAGAATGTGTAACTTCTTATTAAAAACTTTTCTAATAAAGTTTCTGTGCTTGTAAATTGTTTTATAATCTGGGTGAAAAGTTTTATTCTTCTAAAACGCGACTTATTTTACTTCGAAGTTAAACTATAATAGAAATAATAATATATGAATTACATCTATTGATTGCCTACGTAGTTCAATGATTATCCATCTGTTTATATCATGTGCTGAAAATGTGATTTCTGATTGGTCTATTACCGCATGAAAAATCCTGTGCTTTTTCAAAAAATGCGAAAGTTCTCCATGCTTGTTATAAAGTACTGATTTAAATTGGGTGCTTTATACCTTCATACATGATTACGTATTGGTTCGATGATCAGACATCATGCATCAAACCTGGTACATATTTCAGATTGCTAGATTTGGCAATCATGCAACAGCCTATTGAAATCAATCATATGCAGGGTCACTGACTAATTGCAGATTTTTTATGGGTATTGATGCACTTATTAAAACAAAAAAAATTACATTTATTGAAATCTATAATACAATTTTAAAATGCGTCTAGCATGCATCCACTTATTTGCACGGGTAACACAGACTCTGGGAGACGAAATAGCCAATTAGAGGGTGCAAATTTTGACTATTCCGGATCAGCTGATAAAGAATCCAAAACTGCGTAAAAGAAGAAAAAGCGAAAATAAGCAAAAGCTAATGTTTAACTCGATCTTGGTGCACTAATTAAAAATGATGAAATAAATTTTTGCATATATTAAGCATCAATTCAACCCTATAGTCTTTAACATTAAGGCTCTAACCTAAATTTTTATCTCATGCACTTAGTTTATTTACAAAATCAAAATTTCTTTTTTTGAGTTGTATTACATGCGTAAAGAAGTAAAATGGTCTAGTTTAGCATCACGTAATCACAGATCATAATGATTAACAATATAATACGCATAACGAAAGTGTTTAGTGTTTTCTTTTACAAAATTGTTCATACAAATCGGGATTAAAAAAATAAAAAAAAAATTATTAAAAACAAAAAAAATTAAAAAAAATGAGCAAATTAAAATAAAAATTAAAAATAAAAAAATATAAAATAATATATATATATATATATATATTCATATTACACTTTTAGACTATGCTAATATACATACTAGATATAATTTTAATAAAACTAGATAATAGATAAAAAAAATAAAAAAATAAAATTAAAAAAAAATAAAAACTAAAAAATAAAATAAACAAAATTAAAATAAAAAATAAATAAAAAATAAAATCATAAAATAGAAAAAAATAAAATAAAAATAAACAATATTAAAAATAAGACAATAATAAAAATAATTAAAAAATAAAATTAAAACATTAAAAAAGATTAAATTAAAAATATAAAATTAAAAATAAAAATTAAAAAATAAAAAATAAAATCAAAAAAATCAAAAAAATAAAATTAAAATAAAATTAAAAAAATAAAAATCAATAAAAATAAAATAAAAAAAATATAAAAAAAATAAAAAATAAAGCATAAACAATATTAAATGAATTTACTAATGACATTAGCCAATTAATTAATAATTGTCATAAATTGAGAAATGACGCAGAACTTATGTACAGTCAGACCTCTCTAAGTGCATGCCCTTGGGACCACACTTTCATAACGTGCATTTAGAGAATAATAAGAAAAGGTGCATTTATAGAGGTCAAGTATATATTTGGGCCAGCACTTAAGTGTGCATTTAGAGAGTGTGTGCACTTAGAGAGGGTGCACTTAGAGGTCTGACTGTACATAAATTTCATAGCTATTGATTAAATTGGTTTAATGTTTTTAAATGAAATCACCTTTTAGCTCGAAAACCTTTACCAATTTGAGTGAATGTATAATTTTGTTTCAATATAAGTATTTTAGAATCAATATATTATGTGAATGTATAATTTCGTTTCAACATAAGTATTTTAGAATCAATATACTGTATTGATCTAAATCTACCAAGATTCTATTCTGACGTACAACATATATATCAAATCTATATTACTATATTAAAATTTTACTGTCTATCCAGAATAAAACAATTCTGATTGGTCAATTTTGGTATGTAACCAATCGTATAACCAAGTTCAGAAGTATCTACATATATTACCCTAGCATCACCAATATAAAAAAAATTCGCTACTAGCGTTAGAGTTAGGGTTTGGGGTATTATTGTTTTGATTTTATGTTAAACTTGATCTTGAGTTTTAATTTGACCAGATAGCGTAATTTTTTAGTATGATAATACCGCACATATTGTACAGTATTCTTGCTCACTTCAATGAAAGTTCACTTTCCTAGAACAACCAGAGTGTCTAATTAGACTATTATTAAAAAATACCATGTATATAAATTGTAAGTAATATAAGGCTACACAAAGTTGATTTTATTTTTATTTTATTATTAGGCCACGCAAAGTTAATTTTTCAGTTTGCATACCCAGGTGTTTCAAAATTCCGGTCGGCAGAACGGATTTTTTTCATTTTTTTTTAAAAAAAACATTAACTTTGTGTGGACTAAATTAATTCATGTTCACCATCTAAGGTCAGCAAAGTTAATTCTTTAGTTTACATAATATGGAATCAGAAAATTTTGTTTTTTTATCAGACCTATCCAGTGTTGGCCTATAGCTAGGGTTCGAGGCACAGATAAAAAATCAGGTATGCTTTAGAGAACATGCCCTGAGTCGTGGCATGCCCCTCATGCTGATAGGCATGCCCTTTTTATATAAAAATACTATAGGCGGCACTTTGCGCCACCTATTTTATTTATTATTTTTTTTTTTAGTTTGCACTATAATTATTGTTTTCTATAATTGTTTACAGTAAAAAATTTTAAATCCACTAGAACGGCCTTCAAATTTACGGATCATGTGAGTAATACCACTATCATATTGTATTTATAAATTTATAGGCTATGACAGTGTTATTTTCTCACATGACCTGTAAATTTGAAGGCACCCTGTCAAATTCATTTATAGTAAAAAATTTGTTGTGAATTATTGTAAAAAATTCTTACAACATATAATATTGTATAGTTTGCATTAGAATTTCATGGTAGGGTCATTCATGTTATACAGACAAATACAGAGGTGTGGATTAGAGTGTCCAGTTTTTTGCCTGCACAGAATCTGTACAAATATGTACAAATTCTGCTGATTCTGTTAAAAAAAACTGAATAAGATAAAAAGCAGAATTATCGTTATTAGTTATAAATGTCTAAATATAGTAAGTAGTAAAGTTATTATTTTATATTAAATTATCTATCGGTTAGTCATATCTTTAAATTTTAATTGGTTAAGCAGATTATGAAAAAAGACATAACAAAAGCAGTAATTTAATAGCTTAAAATACAGATTTCTGGACATTCCAGCATGGTAGACTTGGTCTAAGTAACTAGGGTCAAAAATAGAGCTCTAGATTATATTATGAGGTTATAATATGAGAACACAGGATTTGGACTTATCAGGAGGTTATTGGTCTATAATAATAACAGTTTATTTGATTATCTATTGGAGAATTACTAACGATAACACTTCTACTTTAATTTCGAAGGTTATTACTCTGCAATATGAACTCTAAAGCTTTAAACTCTACTGAATTCTTGCTTTTTAGACTTCCTTTCTTGCAAAGACAAAAGATACCATATTTATACCTTTTCTAATTCTACTCTCTATTTGTTCTAATAAGTTATCAGGTTTGATATATCAAACATATTTAATATATTTGATATATTTAATATGTTCAATATATTTGATATATTTGATATATTAGATATATTCAATTAAATATATCAAATCATCAAACAGGTGGGAACAGGTAATTTGGAGATTATATCAACTATGTTAATTTTACTAAATATACATATTTGATTAAAAATAAACAACTAAAAATAAAAACAAGAATAGAAGAATAATAAAAATAAAAAATTAGCATGACTTTATATTATTACAAAACATTGGTTCTACCTATTATTTTAGTAATATTATTTCTAACATGCTGACCAATCAAATATGACATATAAATCACATGACTAGGCATGCCTAATGGCCAAGCAGTATGCCTATAGGCATGCCTCCAAGGCATGCCCATGCCCCTGTGCCTTGAACCCTACCTAACCAATATGATTTATATAACTAGTCATAGATCATTTAGTCATTTTGCAAGTATATATGTTCTATGACATTATATAACCAATATGATCTATATGACCAGCCATAGATCATGCAAATATATGATCTATAACTTTGTTATATATATAACTGCAATATATATAACTGCACAGAGGTATAGTTTTGTATTTTGGCCTAAATTATGCTTAATTTAGGCTGAATTTTGAAATAACACCCCTGCATATTATTTTGCAAAAATACAGTAATAAAATCCTTTATAAAGATAATAACATAATGCTGAAAGAAAACTCTAATTTGGTCTACAAGTTTTTTTAACCATTAGTTTATTTATATTAATAATCCTGTGCATAATACTCAAAGTTATATATATGTGTTTTTTTTGCAAGTTTGTAGTATTTTTTATTTAATTGGTGTACTTCAAATGTGTTGCTTAAACTTGAAAGTAAAATATGCACAATTAATAAAAAATGTCTAATACTATAATATGTGATACTTTTAATGACAATATTTTATTATAGGCAGTGCAAAAAGATTTGTAATTCAAAAAATTTTATAATTTTGATACTAAGAAAAAAAATTTTTTTTCTTAATTAATTATTAAAAATTTTTTAGTATCAAATAAAATAGATTTTAATCTAACTTATTATATTATTTTTATGTTTTAATACTGTTTTCTTTTAATAATTAAGCATGTACAATTCACTGTATTTAAAAAAAAACCAAAAATTTTTTTTTTAAAAAAATGATATTTTAATTAATTTCACAACCAATATGCAGTGTTATGAGCTTGTACTATGCAAGTGCATTAATGTGCATATGATAAAGATATGGTTAAAATTTGAGCATAATTGAATCACTGGTTGTGAAGAAATTAAGCCTTAAAGTGAGGTAATTTGATTTTTTTTACTATATATGCTATATATAAATTACTATAGTAAATTATATAGTAAATATTTTTAAAAAAAGTTACTATTAATAAATTTTTTTATTTTATCAAAAAAATAATCAAAAAAATTTTATTTTTATCAATCCGGTAACCTAATAAGTATATTAAATTAAAAAAATTAAAAATTAATTTGTACTAAAATATTTAATTAGAGCTATTTGAGGTACAAATCTTTTTGCACTGGCCCATATATGCATATATATTTAAGTAGATTTACACAATATTAATAATAATAGACTTTTCAACAAGTATTATATATAGGAAATAGAAATTGTCGCACCTATGACATGTTGCACCCCTAATTTTGACCAATCAAATCACACGATTTTGTAGACAAAAAATTTTATGTTTTAAAAATTAAAAATTTTACTAGTAAAATGTAAAAATAAATAAGTGATCTAAAGCATATAATATAAAATTTTATTCTAAACAACTCATAAAGATAAATTGTCTTAGTAAAAAAATGGGTTATAAGGAAAATCAAAAATTTCGAATATTAGCACATATAAAACTTTTTTTTACTAATATAATCTATATTTATATTTAAGTATTACATGTAAAATTTATGCTAAACAACTTTTTCTAAGTTAAAAAGGTAGATTGTTTTGGTAAAAAAAGTTTTATATGTGCTAACTTTGGAAATTTTTGATTTTTCTTATAAAATGTTTTTTTACTAAGACACTCTATTTTTATGACTTAGAAAAAGTTGTTCAAAATATAAAAAAAGTTTATATAATATAATGTGCTATTTTATATATATTTTACACTTTATTAAATGAAATTTTAAATTTTAAAAAATAAAATTTTTTGTCTATAAAATCGTGTGATTGATTGGTCAAAGTGGGGTGTGACATATCGCAGGGTGACAAATTTATTTTCCCTTATATATAAACTAAAAGATAATATGCATTAACTTATATATTTATTTAAAAACCTTTAGTATATGCACAAAATTTTATTTTAAAGAAAAATAAAGTAAAACTAAATTTACTTATAGATATAATATAAAACATATTATATAATTCAGTTTCATTTTGTATTTTTAAAAATTTAATTTATTTGCATCTATTGCGACATTCTGATCATAAATTAGGGTTCCGCAATTTGATTTGATTTTCAAATATTTGAATCAAATATTTGATCAAATTCAAATTCAAATTTGACTATATTTGGTTTGATCAAATTCAAATTCAGCCAAATTTGATTGATTTGATAAATATTTGATTTGATTTGAAAATTACTATTAAAATTCAAATTCAAATCAAATTCAAATCCAAATATTTGAATCAAATCAAATTCAAATCAGGTTAATTTGATTTGATCAAATTCAAATTGACCCAATATTTGATTTGATTTGAATTTGAGGATCCCTATCATAAATATGATTATTACTATATCATTATTACTAATTAATGCAATAAATGACAGTAATATTATAAAGGTAGAATTTTACAGGAAAGTACCCAAATTTTTGGGTCGGGTATTGTCAGAGCTAGGTTAGCATTTAGTCCTAGTTTCATTAATATGCTAGTAATAAGTTGTATATACATATGTACATAGAATTCATGTATGTGTTGCTATATTAGGTATTATAGCATGGTATTATGTTATTATATAAACGATATTAAATATTTACTATTTTTATAAGTTAAAAGATCGAGAGCAATTTGTATATTTTTTTAAAATTGCTTAAACATATATATAGATCATCTAACAGATAACTATTAATTATATCATAATAAAATTAAAATTATATCGATCATATGACAAGTAATCATATGTTATATGATTTTTATTATGATTTATGATTTAACAACTATATGGGGCACATGCAATAGAAACAGCCCTTTTTTTGACATGACTGACATTTTTCTATTATAAATGAAAGTCAATTTGTATAATAAAAAATCAAGATAATGTAAAAGAAAAATTACACAAGACTGTATAGGGCCAATATATCATGAGATTACCCGATAGTCACCTGTTAGCTTTAACCAATCAAAATTGTAAAATTTGATTAATCCAGGATCAGTTCAAAAATCAAAACAAATGATTAAACTCAATTATCTCAAAATAAAATATATATAAAAAAGGGCTGTTTCTATTGCCTGTGCCCCATATGATTATGATTATTTAAAAAAAAAATTTATATAACATATAAAATGCCAATACTGGACCTATCAGGTGCCATCAGAGAGGCTAATTGGCACAGTAGGAATTTTTTAAAAGAATTTTTTTGGCAAAATTGGGTCAGTGGGTTATGCAAAATGAAAAATTAACTTTGCGTAGCCTTAGTATAATTTAAATTCATATTTATATTCATATCTAATTCCTGAGCTTTGTGTAACTAGTGCCTTTAAATTGTTTAAACTATAGCTACAATTTCAGATTAATATAATAATTGATATGTTGTTACGAAACTATTTTGAGCTTGTTGCTAATTCTATAAATATATTAATATCAATTTATCATAATTTAAATAAACTTTAAAAAATATTTTATAGTTAGGCCATACAAAGTTAATTTTCATTTTGAATTACATAGGTTTCAAAGTTCCAGTCAGTTAGATTTTTTTTTAATCTATTATAAATTAATGGAATAGAAATTTGTCGCACCTGCGACATGTCGCACTTCTGATTCTGACAAATCAAATTGCACAATTTTCTAGACAAAAAATTTTAAGTTTTAAAAATTAAAAATTTTACTAGTAAAATGTAAAAATAAATAAGCAACATCAAAGTATATAATGTAAAATTTTATTCTGAACAACTTTTTCTTGTCATAAAGATAGATTGTCTTAGTAAACAAACTGTTTTATAAGAAAAATCAAAAATTTCGAACATTAGCATATATAAAACTTTTTTTTACTAATATAATTTATATTTACAATTAAGCATTACATGTAAAATTTTATACTAAACAACTTTTTCTAAGCTAAGAAGGTAGATTGTTTTAGTAAAAAAAAGTTTTATATGTGCTAACTTTGGAAATTTTTGATTTTTCTTATAAACGTTTTTTTACTAAGGGGCATACCATTTATTATATAATTTTTACCATGGATACATGGTCAGAGATAGTGATCATGTCTATATATTATATTAATTAATCAGAATTAGATAAAATAATTACACTATACATGGGTAGAGGTGGCTACTAAATAAAAAATATTATGTAATAAATGGCACGTCCCTAAGACAATCTATCTTTATAACTTAGAAAAAGTTATTCAGAATAAAATTTTATGATATGAATGCTATTTTATATATATTTTATGCTTTTATTAAGTAAAATTTTAAATTTTTAAAAAATTAAATTTATGCCTATAAAATCGTGTGATTTGATTGGTCAAAGCAGGGTGTGACATGTCACAGGTGTGACAAATTTATTTTCCCTAAACTAATAGTTCCTTCGAAAATATAAATAAGTATTGAAAAGTTATATTTAAGCAATAAAGAGCTTTTAATGAATAATTTAATGATATTAAAATTATTATAAACATAAATATAATATTAATTAAGGTTTTTTGTGAATTGAATTATAATAATAATAAATTTGATATAGTGCAAAAAGCCTATACTCAACATGTTTCGATTTTTAAATCACTATAATTTTTTGTACAAGAGGTTTTTTAAAAAACAGACCAGTAACTTTGTAGAGCAATATTAGTTCTATAAATTTGCTAAATATTTTTTTGAAAACCTTTTTCTATAAAAAGTTGATACATACAAAATAAAGCTCCTTGGCCTAACCAACGGTAGAACACCAACTGCTCTACAAGAAGTTAAAAGTAGTATAAAAACATATTATGAAATCCAGTTGTGAGTAACTGTATCATATAGAAGCAGTGTTAAAGATTTGATGTTCCCAGTGTTCCCAGGAACATTTAAACAAATTTAGGAATACTGAATTTAGAATTTATGTTCCCTATTAGGAACAAAGTGGGAACATAAAAGTTATAATGTGTTCCCTATAAAGATAGTTTTTTTGATAAGAGAGAAAAGAGAGAGAGAAAGAGAGAAAAAGAGAGAGAGGGAGAGAAAGAGAGTGAGAGAAAGAGAGTGTGAGAGAAAGAGAGTGAGTGAGTGAGTGAGTGAGTAAGAGTGAGTGAGAGAGAGTGAGAGAGTGAGAGAGTGAGAGAGTGGGTGAGAGTGAGTGAGTGCCTAGGATAGTGTTAGGGCAAGCACCTGGGCTAGGGTTTGGTTTAGTTGATTTTATAGTCAATGAAAGCATTTTTTGATTGTCAGGATTTTTTTGTCGAGATTATGACCTGTCGGGATTTTGTTTGTTGGGATTTTGACCCAAACCCATCTAATGCTAGTAAAATTTAAAGAATTTCCATGTTGAATAGCATAATTCGAATGCTACTCAAACCACCATTCAAGCTGCTATTCAGCACTATTATATGACTTTGCAGACATCATGTCTATGAAATCATATGATAGTGTTTAATAGTATGTACATAGTTCGAATAGTAGTTTAAGTGGCATTTGAATTATGCATTCAATATGACGTAATAAAAATTATTGTATATATATGCATATGTGACAATATCACATAAAATATACTAAACAAAAGAAAGTGAGATACAATGAAAAATTAAAAACCAAGTTTTAAAATAGTATATATTTGCTTAAAGTTTTTAATTATGACTAGAAAAACTAGTTTTAAATAAAGTTTAATTACGCTATTTTAGTTATATAGTATTATTTTTTCTTATATTTTATAAATATCACATGATTAAAATACCAGATTTTTATTGGCTATTACAATTATATAATGTGTATTATTTATGCTATATAAATTTTAAAAAGAGGGTATGTTAAACAGAAAATCAAATTGGTATGGTCTAATGATAAATTAAATAAATTATTTTTATCATCATATTACTATCATATTCAATAGATGCTCAATTTACAAAACTCAGATGTCAGATACGTTTATATTATGGAATTAACTTACAGAAACAAAAATGCAACTTAGCAGGGCTATAAAAACAGTAATTACTAGGAAATCTTAAAGAATCTTAGATATTACAAAGTTTTACAAGTCGAATTTTTTAAAAAAAGGAGAAATCTGGGAAATCACACTGATTTCCTATGACATGGTGATCTTCACTGATGCTAGTTGCTTCGCAGACAGTCTTAGAGACAGATTAGTTGCCAGAATTAGTATTAGAGTAAGGGATATAGTAGGTAGATTTAGTTAATGTCAGTCAGCATGCACTGTCTATAAGAACTGTTGGTTATCTTCACCTGCATACGCCTTTTGAAATTAGCTTGCGCAAATACTATAAGATACCAAAATAAAGTAATTAAAGTGCAATGCAGCAGAAAAATTGGCTTTATTATATAACTCATTAATGTAATCACTTACGCATTGTTTGTTAGATATCAGGACCATCACATGATCATCATGAGCATGGACATAACCGGTCATGACCGGTTAATGACCATGACTGATATTAGCCAGTCAGAGCGGTTTGACCGACCAGTCAAGATTATGACCAATGGAAAATTCTTAATATTCTGGTTAATAAACAAATAATTATTGCTTAAAATCCATATTGGTGTATCTGTATCATTTGAAATCAACCCAACACTGCAAAAATTTTTCAGATTGTGGGACTTTGTATGATTAATGATATGATTCATTTTTAAATAAAACTTTTTTATTGATATAAGTGAACAATAATGATAAATATCACAATAATGAATATATAAATTAATGTATATCACATGATCTGAAAATTTTTTAGGTGGTGATTTAAACCCAGTTGAGAAATTCCTTGTTCATAATTCCGGCAAATTTGCAGATCATTTGGCCAGAATTTAGGGTTGTGTTAACTTACCTGACCTTATGTAAGTTACAAATATATAAGGTGTTAGAGCAGGCCAGCATTAAGAAATTCTGACCAGCATTAAGATGAAAAAGAAAGAAAATTTTTAATTTTAGGCCAAAAGCTAAAGCGGGCCAACTTTAAAAATACTGGCCAGCTTTAGATTAGTGTAACATATGTAAGTTACGTAAATTACGTAACAGGTAAGTTAAATCTAACTTACGTAAGTTAGGATAACTTACTGTAAGTCATGCAACCCTACCAGAATTATAACAAACTAATTTTAATTCTGGTCAAATGATCTGCAATTTTGACTAGAGTAGAATCGCCACTCAAACTATTATGATGATTTACAGTATGTGTTGAGTTGGTTTGTATTGCATGATTTATTGTGAAATTTTGCTATGAAACTTGTTGGAATTACAGTTGTGAATTCTACAAAATGATAAATAAAATGTTAAAAAAATCGGAAATTAGAATAAGAAATCATCGATTTCTTTCTTTCTTTTTTTTTTTTTTTTNATTGCAATTAATTGCCACTTACAATCAATTATTTGATATGCCTGGTCAAAACAAATCGTTAATAATTCTGGTCAAATTGTAGATCATTTGGCCAGATCTAGAACAAAACAACTTTACATATGGGCGTATTTGACTCGACTGATAATGTGATATACAGAAGTAGATATGTAAATCAATGTTTTTTATATTGGACATCGAATTGCCGCATTTCCTTATTTAGGGGATGGCTAAAGCCATGTGCCCACGTGATTTTTTGAAATTTTAGTTAAAATTCGTATCAGAATCTGTTTAACATTAGGGTCGGGGTTAGGGTTAAAACCAATATATGTAAAATTACCTTCCCGACATTTTTATTAATGGCCCAAGATAGGTTTAGAATGCCGTTTTTATGTTCTTGCGTTTTTTTGTTTTTTGACTTCTTCGGGCTGATCCGTGAAACAAAATTTCGCGACTCCGTTTGTTTGATTTACACGAAAATGTCACGTGGGTACATGGCTTTAGACGACCCCGAAACGTATCATTGATCATTTAGTTCTATGTGATTGGATAGTAAACTTTATGCAGATTCTATTTAAATTTTCATAGTGCTGGTACTATATATCGTGAAATTCGAGTTACTGAAACTTACGCAAAAATGACATTAAATGTAATGTAATTGTCCTAATATAACCCTAATTCTGATTAGTTAAGTTTAATAAAATTAAGCACTAGTTAAATACATTTTATAACTGGATGAGAAATTCATCGTATGATCGTATGATCGTGTTAATCATTTAATTTCAGCCGACATCAATTTTTGGCTCACTACTAGAGGTGCAGGCGAATTTCCATAATTCATTATAATTATTAAATATTACAGAGAGATAGTTATGGCAAAAGTTACAACAAGTTACGGAAGTTTCATCTGTTCCTCTATCCACGACTAGCATAATTCGGCCCAAACTATGGAATAATTTTTAAGTGGCAATCCTTACCTAGGATTGTGTTACGGAAATTACATTCTTACGTATCATATAATGTTACGCGCAAATTACGGTAATTTTACAATCCTACCCTTATATGGAAACCGTTTATCTCAAAATATTCTGATATTAATATGATTTTTATAAATGGAAACCGACCTGAAGATAGCTTAATAATCGATATGACCAACCTAATATATTTTATAGCTTAATAATTGATATGACTAAATAAACGATATTTTGATTCAGCTGGATAACTAGCTGATTAATACAGTAATCTTTCATATACAAATATGGATTGATAGCTTTGTAATCGAATTGTTATCTCTTGAATTTTCCTGGATCTATCAATAAAAAAAAAAAAGTATAAATAATGAAGTTAACGAAGAACTTTTGCCAGATAACGACAACAGTTAACCAAAATAAATAAAAATATTCAATAATTCATCATGAGCGATACATCATACAAAGTTATAACTATTGCCGGTGCCACAGGTCTTTTAGGCTTCAATGTAGCTAATGCTTTTTTGAGTAATGATTCTTATAAAATTAAGATTCTTCGAAAGAAACCCGAATCAGAAAATAAGAATGCCAATTTATTAGCTTCCAAAGGTGCTGAAGTTATTTACGTCGACTATAATGACAATAATGATCTTGTAAAAGCTCTTAAAGGAACTGATGTTATTGTAAGTGCTATAAACGGTACTGAGCTTGTAACCTCTCAACGTGCTCTTTTAAATGCTGCAAAGGTAGTTGGTGTAAAAAGATTCATTCCATCTGAATTTGGTACTGATATTAAAGAGATAACGTACGTTATAATTATTATTATTATCAAATAATTTAACATTCTGATTTAAAATTTTTCCTTTGGTAATACTTTTGTCTTAAAAAATTTCTTTTTTTTTTTCAATGAAGTGGTGAAGTCCATCCATTCCTCAAGCCTAAAATTGAATTTTTTCAAGAATTGGAAAAAAGTGGAATCGAATACACTATTATTATTACTGGTGTATTCTATGATTATCTTGGTATATTAGGATTCGATCATAAAAACAAAAAAGCCACGTTCTACGCTGATGGTAACACAAAGATAGTCGCAACTTCTTTGCCTGATATTGGCAAATTTACTGTTGAGTCTCTTAAATTACCTGAGGCCCGTAATGGTACTATCAGAGTTGCTGGCTCAGCATTAACACTGAATGAATTGCTTAAAAAGTATGAGGAAATTACTAGTAAGCTTCCATCTTAACAGAATGTTCCTTATGTTCTTCTCACACAATTAATATTTTTTTACTTTAGGCACAAAATGGGAAGTTTCCAATGATTTTACCGTAAGACAAAGATATAAAAATAATACTGTCCCAGTTCCTA
This sequence comes from Gigaspora rosea, assembly GCA_003550325.1. Lineage (NCBI taxonomy): Eukaryota > Fungi > Glomeromycota > Glomeromycetes > Diversisporales > Gigasporaceae > Gigaspora > Gigaspora rosea. The sequence goes on from QKWP01002301.1 coordinate 44,081, forward strand.
CACTTTTGGAAGATTTCGTTGCTTATCTAACTGTCAATTTAGATATCAAAAATTTACATAGCGATAAATTTAGCTTCATTCCTCAACCTATTACTGAGGGCATCAGTATTCTTGTGAAAAATTAAATACTATTATAAAATAAACTTATCCTTAAATTTTAAGCTGTAAAAAAAAAAAAACAAAGTTCTATTATAATTTATTTATAATTTACTTTAAAATATATAAATAATATGCGTGTGAACAAGGTTATCTTATGGTTTAATAAATTATTATTTGACTATATTTTCTTTTTTACCAATATTAAAAAGTTTTATTGAAATCAATCTTTCATATAGCAATAACTTCTTACAACCTTTTAGTCAAGTATATGTGAATAATATTATATTAGTGAATATCTGAATATTCGGATACACATTTGTTTTTATCATTAAATTTAATAAATATTCATTATAATATATAGTATGTTCAATTATATAGTAAACTAAGAGCATAACTCAAATTAGGAAATGAAATTTAAGCCTGTGAACATTTTATAATTACGCTGCACGTTCATTTCTTTCGTGTTGCATGCCAATATCAAATTTTTTAACGATTCTAACTATCAATTAATCGATTGAAAATTTTTCATAGATTTTTATCACTAGTTATAGTTCTTATAATGGTAACCGTTTTACGATTAATAACTTGCTGCAACTTACCGATTACTAACAATTGGTAAAGTTACCACTAGCAATCCTGGGTATAGATGAGCTGATCAGTATAGTACAGGTCGATTTTAAAATTCAATACCGGATCAATATAGTATAGATTTAAAAATTGGCCTGTACTATCATCTATACCACACTGATCGGCGTAAAATTAATTACGGATTAATATGATGATCTATCTATACGTCACGTCATTTAATCATGCAAATGCAGATCATAAATAAGATTAAAATGAAATACAGAAATATGATAGTATAAAAAAAATGGCAAATCACCGAAAAATAAAATTTTTTGAGAAGCATTTTTTAGGGTTAGGGATTAAGGTTAGAGATTTATTTTAGAGTAGTGTTTATTTTATATTAAACAAATATCAGTGGGTTTTAGAGGGTTAAATAAAAACCCAGATTTCATTTTAATTATGATCTGCGACAATAATTACAAGTTTAAAATAGTAGGTAATCGTCACAACTGAAGCATTTTATATTGTAACTATTATGGAGGGAGAGTGTATGCGTTTAACCGATTTAACTCTAATAGGGGGTTTCATAATTAACAAATAAGTGACGTATTTTGAAAATAAGTAGGATTTTTTAAATAGTATTTTTACTATGTTGAATTATTAATCGGAAAAATAAAATAAGATTCTCTGATTTTAATTATGAAACCCCTAATAGATACTAGGAGATAAGTTTATGATTTACTCAAATAAAGGTCTCTTCAGCACTACAATAGCTTACTTCATCTTTCTTAAGTAAAATCGGAGGGAACTTCTCTACATGTTTCTCTTTATTGAAGTCAAATTCATAAATATTCTCAAAGCCTGCAATTTGAAAATAGCGACGATTTAAAAAGATATACATCATTGTTCTCATCATATGAACAAAATGAGTGGTAAATATATACAGGACATTCGTGAATGACGATAATTTTATATTAAAAAATAAAAATATTATATATGTAATATATAATAAATATAAATAAATAAATATAAATAGGGCTTCAATTTTTCCCTTTAGTTTTTTCGCCTAACCTTTGAATTATAAATTACTCGATTATTTGTTAATCACAAAATAATCATGATAAAAAAGGCTCTGACAAAATTAATTTTATTTTTATTCATTATTACATTGCAAACTCATTTAAAAATCTATGCTCTATCAGATAATTCACAATATGCATCATTAGCAAAGTTATGGAACGTAACAAATGATGAAGTACCCAAATTATTGGCTAGAGAAAAAACATTAATCGAAGCAAGTCAAAAATTAAAACCGCTGTTAGATGGTATAAATTTTTGTGGATCATATATAGATACTAAATCAAATAAATTATTTATCAATATAAAAAATTTATCCCTAAAAGATAACATAACAAATTCAATGAAACCTTACCAAAATTTATTATCTTTCAACACAGTAAATAATTCCCTAACTAAATTAAACTCCACGTTCGATAAATTGACTAATTTGGCTCTACAATATAATGCAACGAATTATATAATTAGTAAACAATACAAAGTTAATAATATCGTTATATATTTAGATCCTAACGATTATGGAAGAAACAAAGCATTTATTGTTAATGCTATGCAATATAACCCAATTATAAAAACTAGTACATCAAATAAAGATCAACCTAAATCGACCACTTTGGAATCCACTGTCATAGAAGGCAGAAATGTATCTGTATATGTAGTAGGTGGAGATTGGTTATATGATCATGCTGGAAATGAGGTTTGTACAGCGGGTTTCTGGATAAGCAGGGAAAGCAGGAATGATCAAAGATATTTAGTAACCGCTGGACATTGTTTTGATAATAGATTTGCAAATCCAGATGGTTCTCAAACATTTTATACACGTGTTTTTAATTTAGTTGATATTGGACGAATGACGAATCATAGTCTCCAGCTAAAGGATTTGGGTTATATCTTGAAAGAGAATAATTTAATTGTAGATCGTCCTTTCGTAAAGAGCGTGGGTAGGGTTGCCCGTGAATCTCCTATTATTGGCTCTCTACCTTCAGACGAACTAGAAGCTGGTTCTAATTTATGTATGTCTGGTGCTGAATCACGTGTAAAATGTGGATATATAGATGCACTTGATGCAAATATAAATTTTAGAGATGGGCATTATGTTGAGGACGTCATAATAACGACTATATATTCTACCCTTGGTGATAGTGGCGCACCTGTGTATCATTCCGAAAGCGATGACCCTGAAGACTTTCCCGACAGAATTATTATAACTGGGATAGTTATAAGTGGAAGAACAGGAAATGAAGAGGAAGAGGTGACAAGTGTGGTTCAGCCGATTAACACAATTCTCACAGACGATTTTTTTCTTATTACAGCTAATTAATATTCAAACATTTTTGAAATTTAGCATATCTGGTTATTAATTGATAATGGGGTTTTACTTCTTATTTGTATTATTGGTAATAGTTAAAGAATTAAAAACCTAAAATAATAAAGTTATAAGTCCAATTAGGGTCCGTATCATTTCACTTCAACGACATCACACTCATGTTTATTTTACAGACGATTTATTTATAGACAATTTGATCTAGTAGACAGCAAATTTCACCAACTACTCATTTTACAGGCAAGCTTTTTTTCTAAATTGCACTAACCTTAACACTAATTCTAAACTTACCTTAACGACAATGATTAGAATTACTTTGTCTGTGAAATGACATGTCAGTGAAATATGCTGTCTACGAAATGAACTTATCTATAAAATAATCCCATGTAAAATAAACTTGTCTGTACCGTATAAGCGCAAAATAACGCCCACGGCCGTTATTTTGAAAATCAAATTCCCCTATAATAGTATATGTAATCTCAAATTAAATCCATTCGCGTCCCGAATTAACGGATATCCTAATATTGCTAGTAATTTTTTCGTATGAAAAATATGATTCACCCTATAAATATATTAACCACGTCCCGGGTGTAATCAGTATTGGCCATTAGATATTATGAAACTATTTATGAAATCACATAATAACTATAATAATTATAAAACGACAGGGTGAAACCTGGGTTGCGAAATAGTGAAATCTGCTATGATCATCACATGAGGGTGAAATCCGCTTTTATATAATAAAAAAACATATTAAAATGCGGATTTCACCCTAACCCGACCTACAAAGCGGATTTCACTATTTCGTGCAACTCAGGTTTCACCCTGTTCTATTATAAATTATCATTATTTCTTACTCTTTAAGCCAAAGTGCCAGTAGTTAGATACCCAATTATCTTCACATTTTTAACTCAAACTAGCTGCAAAGTTCTGCTTGTATGCCGGCAATACAAGTCGTATCCGATAATTTGCTAAGTCCTGATGATGATTATTAATATTAGACATGTCAAATTTTTGAGGTAGTACAAAATCATGATATTTAAAGGACCTCAAAAATGAGCGAAGAAATAAATGATTAAACGACCAAGAATAACATTTTCGAAAGACTCTTGAATGAAACGATTTAGTCTTCTTATGATGCCATGTACAGTAGGCAACAAAAGTAATGCTGATTTTTCAATAAAACCAAATTTTATAATTTATTCTAATTTAGGCATACAAAATAAATTTCTTGGATTTCATAACCTGGCAGTCTAAAAATCAAGAATCTAAATTTCAATTTTTTTTAAAAAAAAATTAGCCAATAGAAATACACAGCAATTACTGCCGTAAATCCGGCGTGGGAAAGCTTAAAAATTTATGACAATTACTATCTTAACGCCATAAATCTAATTCGGAGTTGATGGTCAATTAACATCAATTGTGCGCTTTAATATTTTATAATAAATATATTTGATTGGTCGTGCACCAGGCACATCAAACACAATTAGATCAAATCATGCTTTATTGTTACGATTTAATATAGTGCATCATACACATCGTGTATGATACGCACGATTAGCATGGAATGGCTCAAAATGTTCGATATTTTTTAAGAGTTAGGCGACGGAATGGCTCAAAATGTTCAAAACAGGGATGGCACATCACTAGTCCAATTGGTTTCAATTTTTTTGGACATATGTCCATTTTCAATTGGACATATGTCCAAAAAAAATTGAAACAAATTGGACATAGTGACATGCCATCCTAGGTTCAAAATGTGCGATATTTTAACATTAATTGACTAAGCAGGCTAAATAGGTTTTGCAACATCGACTTAGTTTATATTTTAGGTCTAGACTGACAAGATGAGGCGACAACTAATAAAATATTGTTGAGTTTACATAGGCTGATCGTACTGGGTCTGTGCTGCACCACACGTGATTTGAAAATTTTAATGTAGACTAACCACATACTATGGTAACAGAATATGTGATATGTAAGTTCTGTGACAGAATTTATCGCCGAATCAATTCATAGTAGAAACTATTTGCAACAAACTCAACTTTAACATATTATGATCACGAATAAGTTGTAGCAAAAGTTTTTATGTACTAATACTAACTCAACCATCAAATATAGTTGTTCAATAGAAAAGAGAGAAATCTGTTTTTAGATCCAGTTAAAAGTTTTAAAAAAACATGCTAAGTCAATGTTTTTATATATTTACTAGCAGCATTAATCGAACTCAAAAGGTTCTGAGTAAAGACTGCAATGATCATTGTTGTGATCAAAGATGTAAAAACTTGACTTAACATGGCTTTTTTAAAAACCTATGAACCTAAAAATATATTTCTCTCTATTCTATTGAAAAAGTTTTATAAGAGAATTTTTTACATTAAATAATGATGATAATTCTAATGTAATTAACTTAACCTTAACCATATACTGTGGTCACTAGAATAGCAGCAACTGAATTTTAATGATAACTTATAGAGTAGACATTACAAAAATTCTGTAACAGAATTCTTACAACTCATGGTATCAGTACATTAGTTCCAATTCAACCAACTCGACCTTAACTACATACTGTAGGCACAAAATAGCGAGTAGGTGCTGTGTCAGAATTGTTTATAGTAACTTATGATTAAAGTCATGTTAATCACTAATATTAACTTTATACATAGGCAATAACCTATAGTAGACAGTGTTGGCACATGACCTGTTATGACCTGGTCATGTGCCAACACTGATATTAGAAGTCACAATAATTCTAATGTGAGTGTTGTAACTAATGATGCCCGACGCATGACGCAACCTGCATCATTGATGCATGACAAAACCATTTCGTCAGGCAACTTTAAATTGACGAATTGGCGAATAACGAAACCCATGACATATGATAAAACCCATGACGCATGATGAAACCCACAACGCATAACAAAACACATGATGCATGAACCCATAACGCATGACGAAACCAATAATAAATAACAAACCTATGATGATTTTGATGATGCATAAGACTATTTCTTTCATAACAGAAATAAATTAGTCCATATAAAGTTAATTTTTTGTTCATTATTATATCTTCCTAGTTTTTATTTTTTTTGACATCGATCTGACATTGCCTGATAATTTGCAACAATCACCCAGATATAACCGATAGGTGTTCTACGAATTGGCAGTGTCATAGTATTTTATTATTATGTCTTATTTTGGCATAGTTTGTGGCATAGTTGGGTGATTTTAACCTCAACAAGGGTATCCTGCTGGTACTCTCGGTGAGCGTTATAGGCTCTCAGCAAGTGTATGAACCTCTCAACAAGTGAATTAAACACCTAGCAAGTGATTAAAACCTCAGTACGAATTAAAGATATTCGAGGATATGGTTTTAGTTTGCAAATGAAATAACAGATCATAGCATTAGTGTTATTATTTATGATTCAAAAAATCATGTGTTTGGACAATCGATCCTATGCAGATTTTACAGAAAGGTCACCAAAATTCTGGGTCGTATGTGTTTGATCTAGGACGTGTTTAGTCTTAGCTGTTAGCAGGTTCTATAGCAAATTATTTAATAAATGAATATGATTTCATTAGTAAAATTTTTTATGATCTTGGAGCAAAATTGATCAATTCTGATTCAGCTAACCTTGATTCTTATGCACTCTGATGTATTCTGACCCAGAATTTGGTAACCCCCCTATAAGTTGTGAAATGCTAGCAATAAAAAATAATCTGTTTAGATTCATGTAAAAGCTTTTTCAATTGGAAAGGGGTTCATTAAAAGCTTCATCATCTTAGGTAGCACTCCCACAAAAAATAGATCACATTGTAATTCTGTAATTTGACCAATCAAAATTTAGGATCAGGTGTAACATAATAATCAAAACAAATGTATTTTTTTTAAGTAAAAATATGTGTTAAATTAAGGCTAAGAAAACCATGTTATAATTAGATTAAGGTTAGAAAAATATAGTGGCCATTGTAGCTATTAGTAAAATTTCACAAAAAACATTTTTAATTAGGACGCAATAGATGGTTTCCTAATAAAAATTTAGAGCTATCTGTTTTTGTAAAAAATTTTTATGTTACACCTGATCTTAAAATTTGACCAGTTAAAATTACAGGTTGTGAACAATTTTTTTGTGTTGAAGAGCTAAAGCATTAGTTTCATCAATAGTTATAGGTTGTGTTAGGAGTTTCGTCAATTGTCAGATGTTTCATTAATTGTCAAGGGTTTTGTAAATTGTCAAGAGTTACATCAAGCATCAAGGGTTTCATCAATCATCAAGGGTTTTGTCAGACGCAAATTTGACGAAACCTTTCATTATCGCAAAAATAATTGTATTAGGCATCATTAGTTGTAACTAGTGTTCCTATGAACCTGAACTGAACTAAACTTAGGTCAAGTTCAGGTTCAGGTTCAGGTTCAGTATTGAACCTGAACCTGAACATTTTTTAAAACATGTTCAGGTTCAGGTTCAGTATTGAACTTTTAGAGCTGGTTCAGGTTCAGTTCAGGTTCAGTTCATAAGTTCATGAACATGTTCAGGTTCAGTCTGGTGTTCATATGAACTAGTAATTCTAGGTTTGGGTCCAGGTTTGGTCTGGTCCAGACCAGACTCAAATTCTAAATTTTATTATTAAAACTTTATACTAAA